>JAUMHF010000007.1:4591050-4636512 GCA_032359275.1 Microctenopoma steveboyesi | reverse complement strand
AGGGTTGAATGCAATGAAGTTACAGTAACACATCACTGCATTTCATGGCTAACAGCAGCCTCCATGAGGAGGAAGAACCTCAGTGAGGTTTCTAGAGCACAGAGAAAGAGAGAGAGAGGTTTATTGAACACGTCTGGACTGTCTAAGTGCCAAAGCAAATTAAAATAAAATAAGAAAAAAGTGTTTGATTGTTGATTAACACCCCGTTAGGTGTGCGCCACAAGCGTTGCCTTTGTTATAACTAATACAGTGCAGTTGGGATTTGAGATGTGGCGGCTTAAAATAGATTTGTCTCAGACATGACCCTTTATGAACTCCAAGTAGCTGAGCAGTGGTTGGAAATGACATCATTTCACACCTTGGATTAAAGGTTTTGACAAATATGATATTGGGGCATCTTACAGTGATCCGTCCAAATGCTGCTGTGAACATGTTTCGTTTTCATACACCTGCATACTGGGCTGTGATTGGCTAAGATGCCATAAATCATGCTTAGACTGAGATTTAAGATGAACTTTTATGCCTTTTGCCAACGAGGAGCATCAAACTGTGCACGTGCATCATTCTGCACAGCAACGCTCAAACGTGAGTGAGGTAACAATAGGAAACATTTTGGAGTCTACGGGGACAAAGGGAAGTAACGGCTAGTTGCTGATTAGCTCACTTTAGGAGAAGCCTACATGTGCATAGCAGCAGGGGGTGTGATTGACGACTTGGCCTCAAACAGCAGTCGTAGTACGTATTCTCACGGTTAACGCGTCATTATAGGTGACTGTCTGAAGTCAGTTGCCCTCCCAAAGTTTCCTACTAACGGCGACACGGAATCAACGTGTTAATCAAAGAGCCTGCTGACCTGTCATTTTCTTCCTCTGCCTTTACGAATGCTGCGGATGCTGCTGCAAGGAGGATTAAGGAAGAAAGAGGACTGAGGGAAAGTTTGGAGATGAAGAGGCACAATGACAGGTTGACAGATACCACAGCGCAGGGCCATAGAGCCCATCCAGTCCTCAGTCAAAGGCCCATGAGACTTCACTTGATGAGGTTTCTTTCAAAGTGATGGGATGCCTGAGCAGTGGAAAATAAATTGGGTGATTGTAAATAGACCTATGCAGTGGGAGGAAAGAGACACACAGAGAGGGGAAAACAGTGGGGGGTATTTTGTGCTAAAAAATGAGTCAAATTCTCCTTCCTCACCTCTCGCTCCCTCTTTATTTCCAGCCAACCTGTCAGCTGCACTTTTGTCTGATGGCTTCGCTGGTGGAGGCAGGGATGGGAGAGAGGAGAAAAAGAGATGTAGGACTCCCCATTCACAGGCCAAACCTTTGCCTTGTTAGTGCCCCTTTTCAAACTGAATGGAAGCGTTTTCTCTCCTTTGCTTAAAAAAAAGAGAGAGGGCTTCAGCAGCGAAGCAGTGAGACAAAAATAAAAAGTCTGTGCAGATTAGAATCTTCCAGCCTCCCCTGTGTCTCTTTCAGAACACTTGAACGGCTGAACCAATGCAGGAGACAGCTTGAAGCAGTGGGGGATGAGCCACAGGGGGCCAAACCCCAGTCTCTCCTCTGGATAGCCACAGAGAAACCTGTTCATTTGTTAGAAACTTCCGTTACTCCTGACTCTGCGACAATGCGCAGTATTTTAAGAAATGATAACTTTCTCTTTTCTTTGCTGTTTGCTTTCACGTTATTGCAGCAGTGTGCCATGAATAACGCTGAACCCTTTAGCGACCGTTAGCAGCGAAATCTGTCTTAAAAGTGTTACAGATGCTGAAAAACAGGCCATATTGTTATGTTTTTATTGCTAATAGATTTACTCTGAAGCAGGTTTTCTGTGGTGTAGTGAGTGAAAAAAGGTGGAACTTCTCAAAAAAGGTTTATCCAATAGCAACTGGACTTGTTAGGTTTCTTGACCCTCTGTAATGAAGGGCGAAACGTCCAGTTGCTATTGGATAAACCTTTTTATCCAATAGCAATAGGTCATGGCTTTTGAGATACCCATGACCTGGATGACTGAGAACCTTCACAGATAAGGTGGAACTTATGATTTTAGTTTTAAAATCATAAGTTTTACTTCATCAGATAGAGACTGAAATCTTTCAAATTTCAAAGTACATCTTACAACCAGTCTATTAGGTGTCATCATAGACACATTAAGAGAAGTGAAGTGTCCGGGTGACGTCCTCTTGCGGTGCAACCTGTAGTCTATACAATATGTTTTTCACTTAGGTCATGTTTGTGTCATTATAGTTGTTATCTCTTTGTGGTGATGTTGAGTCTTTTTATGGAGCTCTGTGATGTTCCAACAAGAAAAGTCAAATGTTAGGATTTGAGTATTTTCATGTTATATTTTATGCTTTGATGGTACTACCACATTTATCTCACAACTATAGCTCCTAATGACATGATGGAAAATCATTTAAACTTACTCAAAGAGTAAAAGTCTGCATTTCTAAAAAACTGATCCTACATTTGTTCGCTTTGCAGATAATTCTTCATCTAAACGCTCCCCACTCAAACACACTGCGTGGATCCTGTGTGTGTGTGTGTGTGTGTGTGTGTGTGTGTGTGTGTGTTATGTGTTGCCTCGGCCACTGAGGGGCGTGGTTTCTGCGATCTGACAGTGGCCCAGGTTTGAGCAAGTGGAGCGCAGGACAGCCGCGCACAAGTAGCAGAGGCAGCGCTGCAGTTGCGGAGGAAGGCAGGGCCCAAAGGCACTGCGGCCAGGAAGCGGCTCCAATTACACTGGGGGTGCTTGAGGTGGGGTGGGCCTGGGGGTTGACACCCACTGGAGTGAAAGAGGAGGGCAGAGTGTGCGGAGACGTAAGGAGGAGAAAAAAGCCAGTAAAACCTGACAAAGCGTCTGAGATACAGTGCGAGGACTGTGCGCGGAAGAAGGGACGGAGACGCCAAAGACGCACGCTGATGGATTCTAGGACATTTTGCATCGGACAACTGTCTCCTTGAACACTTTAGACCCAGCTCCTCCTCCGTGGTGGCTGCAAACTTTCTGTTCAGTGGACAAGTGCGCTGCTAAGGGAACACTGGGCATGTTTTGCGCCCTAGAAGAAACTTGGTGACGGGGAGGAAAGTTTCAGGGAAGCAGCGGTGTGGGGGCTTTTCGAGCTGTTTTCGAAGGATAACTCGTGTGAACTCGGATTTCTTTGCATGGCATCGGTCAACGCTGCCAGTCGTGTTGGGAATATATTCTCAGATTTGAGCTGATGCCGGCTGACTGTGGAATAGCAAACTGAAAAGAAGGCAGCGCCTCGCAGATTTTCTTTTTTTCTTTTGGTGCATTGTGGAGTTGGAGACATTCCTCCCTCTGGATTCAGCTCATGCTCTCTCCTCCCTTATCTGTGCATGCCAAAACAGAAATCTCCACGATTTGAATCCTCCCTGGTGAGTATTTTCTGTTTACGGTCAAACTCAGCTGGAAAGCGTCTAAAACTTCCTCAGATACTCATCTGTCATGATTTCAGCTGTCATGACACAGCGGCTACGTGTTGGGGAAAATGCTTTGTTCTTAAGGGGGTTGTGCTTTTTTCAGACCGTTTCAGGGAGAAATGAGAACCGGTTGACAACGTATGAAGTAGAAGTTACAGAATTTACTTTAGGAGACATTCAAGAGCCAAATAAATTTGCCCATGAAATGTTTTTTTTACTCAAAATTATATCAAATGAAATATTTCATATTGCTTAAATGTGGTCTTCTTTTTCATAAAAGCACAAATGAATTCCATCCTTCTTTAGTTTAGAAGGCACCACCCTCAGGGGCCATTAACGAGTGTCCTGGTCATTTATTATTTTGCTTCATTTTCTACATTGCATTTATGGTGCCAATTATCTAGTGACCGCATTTGTTTTTTCTGTGCTTGGTGCCTCAGCCCTAAATCACCGAGCAGCTCCAAACCAGCCTCTATTGTGGAAAAGCCAACTGATTTGAATTTCAATAGGAATTCAATTAGGGCCAAGAAACTTCATGCGAAGCCGGAGTTTAAATGAAGGCTGTGGTCTTGCGTGGAGCAAAGTCCCTCAAAAGTCCAAATGTTACGTCAAGTTTGTTTGATTTTAGATTCAGGACTTTCTTTAAATGCTTTTGCATCGTCTTTGTCATTCTTTTTTTATTGTTACCCTCTTGAGGCAGCTGCAGAATAATCGGTATTTTGTTATTGCTTCATAAGACGTCAAACGCGTTTAATGATGAGGACTCATGCGCGCGCCCGTGCCCGTGCCCGTGAATCAAAGACAGATTAGGTTGCGCGCGTTTGCAGGTTCGCTCTCTGAAAGTCAAATTACACGTGTTTCTGCGGGTAAAACCAATCGATACGTCCTGCTGGAGCAGAAGGAGCGCGGGGAAGCGTGACTTCGCCAAACCTCCAGAGACACTGTTCAGCCGCAGATGTCTGGCTGAACAGAGCGCAGTGTTGCGGTGTCAGTCCCAACACTTGAATATTGCATTTCAGATAAAGCCTCGGTGCTTTTATAATCCAGTCACGGAAATGCAATAAGACCCACTTAGGGAGACAATCAACGCAATTGCAGAAGCTCGGGCAACAGGTTTGGCGCATCTGTTGCGCACTGGAATAAGCTGAAGGGAACTGGTGCCACTTCGACCTTTCATTTTTGACCGTGCTGTGCCAGGGACATCTCCAAAACGTCCTGTGAGTCGTCGGCTAAGACTGGATTAAAAAAAAAAAGAATAAAGATTTGCAAGCAAACACAGACGCAGCGTTGTGAAAGAACACAGGTTCATTTGACCTCACCAGATTTGTTACTGATCATCCCCTTTGATCCGGTTCCATGTCTGTTAATTGGTTTTGGTCAAACGCATATTGTGCATGGAATTGTGGATCAGACGCGCAGGTGCAGCGCGTGGTTGCGCGCTGGCTGCTGCCTGCTGGTGCCTCACAGCTTCGGTATGTCTGTGGCATTGCTTGTTGGACAGCTTTTTGTAACACTGTGCCTCTTGTTTCGGTTCTCTTGCTTCATTTGTCTCACCGTGTTGACAATCAAGCAGAGTGGGAAAAGTGCAGCACAGCAGAAGCAGGTTATTAAAGATATAATGAGTTGTTTCACACTAATGTGTTGCTTTTCTTTTTCTTCCTGTTCACACTCACTGTCACTGTCTTTAATCCTCGCTCCACCGCCACTCTCTCTTCCTCACTCTTTCACTGCACAGTCGAGGTGACTGGGTGAATTCCAGTGAGTGACAGGCTGACCCGGCAGCAGTTGATGGTTGGGCGGACCCCCTCAGATGGGATCAGTGTCCAGGGGGAGGTGGAGAAAGGGGGTATGGGGAGCGCTGCCCCCCACTAACGGAATGGCCTTGTGGGCCTGGCTGCTGGCTGCCGTCCTGCTGTCTCTGCTGACCGTCAGTGTGGCCAGGCCGCCCCTCACCGCGACCAAGGAGGATGAGGCCACTCTGGAACCTGAAGGTAAGCAGCAGGGGGTGGGAAGAGCCAGAAAAGAGAAGTGTGCTTTGTTGGTTTGTTTTTTTAGAGAGTCTATCTGTACCATAAACCCGACTAGAGCTGTGGTTAACCTTTGTATCCTGGTATTACCCAACCTCACGTGAAAAATGAGCACATGAAGACTTTTGCTGCTTCTTTCGTGTAAAGATACTGTCGATGCTGATTTATAACACCAAAACATGGGGATGGAGGTTCTGATTTGAAACTCTACTTGTGCATTAGTAGTTTAGTTTCTAGGTTTTTTTAGCCCCTCTGTCTAATGCAAAGATTGGAGTTCATGTGAATAGAAAAAAGTAAACAGGAAAGATTCAGCGAACCTCTCGGTTAGTGTTGGATGTGTGATTCCCTGTGTGAGCGAGGTGAGAAGGAGGGTGGGACAGTGTTTATGCTGGCATCTCTCTCATGCCCTGCTCACCGAGAAAAACGAGCAAAGAGAGAGAAACGGAAAAGTTAGGATTCACCATTAAGAGTTTTACTCAGTTTTTCGGAATCATAACAGCTGTTTGCTCAATTTTCTGCAATTTGTGAATTTTGAATGTTTTAAATCCCTATTTCTTTGAAGACCTCTAGCGAAAGGTCGTCTTCTGTGGGGCAGACAAGTTTTTCTGTTGCTTTTTTTCCCAAGTCTGGCCAGAGATGAGCTAATTATTAGAGTTGTTGTGATGGATGTGACTCGCATTCCAAAGCCCTTTGTTCTGCAGCTTTAATCAGCATGCTAAGTAAGTCAGGCCAACAACAGAGCATCATTTTTTAAGCCACCACCCCCGTCTCCTTTTGTCTATGCACACACTCTATACGTCGTCTTGCCCTCCGCCCTGGAGGTCAGGTATTGTTATCTTCCTCGCTTAGACTCCTCTCGAGTTGTCGTCATTGTTATTCTGTCTGAGACTGTTTGGCTCCCAGCCGCTGGGTTCAGAGAGCGTGGCTCGAGCTCTCTGCTACATGACCACAGAGAGGACAGGGAGACTTTTTCAGAGTTATACAATCCTGCAGGAAGGTTCTAAGAGGATTTGTGCATATTTGACTTCTCCTTCAGATGGAGAGATTACATAGCGCAAGGCACCGGTGAAGTCATGTGACTGGAGATTAAGTGGCTAGACCTGGGGGGTCACATGATGAGGGATCAACAGGCCACAGAGAACCTGGGCTGCTTATCTGATCCTGAGTCAATTTCTCTGCTGCATGTAGCAAAACTACATTTTTTTAATCGCTGCTGTTTGTAATTGAACGAGCTTGTTTCACTGCTGTCACCTTTATGGTGTTAACATCCCTACAGAGAAAGGTTTCCACCTCCCCCTGCACCCCTTTCTGCCTTGCTGCCTTGCGTGCGGGAGCAGTAGTGGCTGTAGGTTCATCCCATTGCATATCAATGTTGTCTCTCTGGGGCCCACGCCTGCACCTCTGGTGGCCCTGGTAGTTTGTTTACCTGTGGCTGCTGTAACAGTAGAAGCAGAGCGAGCGCGCTTGTTCAGGCCTCCACAACAGACCCATTGTTGTCGCTGTAGTCACTTCAGTATCTACGGGCGTGTTTACCTTGTCCGAGCGCCCTCTCTGCTTGCATAGTGATTAAAATACTCTGACTGGGCTGAATAACAATGGTGCGAGAAACAGAAGATATGTGCGCGTAGGTCTGTCTTTAACATTCCCTGCTCTGACCTTTTCTGTAATGTGGAATAAATGTGGCACCAGGCGCGCTGGAACGCAGGCAAAATGTGAGCACAGCTGACAAAAGTCAGCTCATAGTTTGGCTGTACTTTCCTGTAGTCACTGCCAAATGCTCTGCAAAAAAAATGCTCTGATCAGCACGGAGACAAACACTTCAAAATAGCTAAGCGGTTAAATAAATAACGGTTACATTATGGCTTTCAATCTCCAAGAGACCAAGAAAGGGATTCTTATCAACAAAAGACGAGTTGTATTCCTGAGCACGATGGGCCGCGCGGTATAGAAACCGTACGTAATAAAAGCTGCCTGGACTGCTAACTAAGATAATTCAGTAGACGGTTGGTAGGTGTACGTCAGTGAGGGTGGGAACGTAAGGGAGATGCAGGCGTGTTATCTCTGTGTAACACCATGCTGTCTACACAGTAAGAGTACAGTTGTATAGTAAAGTATAAAAGTGTCAGCCGGGCAGGTAGTGACCTGTGTGGGTGTGTGAGGTGGTGGCGATGGCCGTGGAACTGAACTTTAAACAAACGCAGGAGTTTCCAGCCAGTAATGTGACCGAGGGAGAACAGTTGGTAAATGTACACAATGACTTTTATTAGCCTGTAGTAGGCTGCTGTTCATCTTGAAAGTTTGAGTGTGTGTGTGTGAACTGTCATTTTGCTTGGCGGATGTACCAGAAAATACCTTGTCACTCCACCGCTCAATCTCACACCTGTGTGATAAGAGGCTGAAGAGAGCTGCTACCTGTGCCGGCCTGTGCCTCAGGTCTCAGTGGACTGTCAGCACGAGACAGAGAGCAATCTGAGCCCCGAGCGCGCGGCCATGCACAGGATTATGGAGGAGAACAGTAAACAAAATGACAAAGAAACAAGAGGTCAGATAGAAATGTAAGTGATGTAATATCCTAATTAAGTCTAAAGTATTCTTTTGGTCAGTTATTTGAACAGCACAAGACATTTGAACTCTGTGGGAAGTGGTGATCACACATACAAAAAAGGATTCATTTGAACAATATTTGGCACGTTGACCTTTAACGAGAATATTTATTATTTGCTCGTGTCTACTTAATCAGATAACATTTCATTTTCCAAAGAATCAAGCTCTGATGTAAGAAGAGTTTGGGAGATAAGGGGTGCCCGGGGGTCCAAGGGTCGGCTAGGGTTCAGGGAATTCCTCTGCGAGGGGTGAAGGGGTGGTTGAACTGGTGGGGCTGTTGCCATGGGTTCCAGCAGAAGCCAGTTAGTTGAGCTGCTCCTTTGTGAAAATACGGAAAGCTAAGGAGGGATTTAAATGTCAAAGGACTTCAAAGAACCAGAAAAGGGGAGAAGAATCTCAGTATTTAAAAATGTGAGGAGGAAACAGATAAAGAGGAAAGCGATAATGTGATTTGTCATTGTGTGTGAGGGTGTGTGTGCATGACGAGTGTGATCTCCGCTGATGGAAGTCATTACACGTAGTCCACCTATCTCATTGTGGAGAACACGACAGGGTGGAGACGGCAGAATAGCTTTGCAGCCGAAGGAGCTCGTTTATGTAAAAAAACCACTCCAGGGCTATAGTAAAGAGAGAAATGTGAAGGAGACGCTGGTGAAAATTGCTTGCTGCAGTAAATTATTGTTGCCAGGCAGGACGGCGAGAGAGCGTGGACGGCGTGGATCCATCACACCTCATAGACAGGTGTAATAGCTGTCAGACAGGAAACGAGGTGGAGATGTGCTTCAGGAGAAGAGAGAGCACAACCTAATAGTGATGATGCGGGGAGGAAGATGGAGAAAACTGTTTGAGAGAAATCAAGTGTGTGTGTGTGTGTGTGTGTGATAGATAGAGTCCCCCCCCCTTCTCCTGTGGTGCAGAGGGGGATGAAACTTTGCAGAGATGAGAAATCAAAGTGTTTCAACTCAGCATGCATCCCTGGACTCCCCCAGGGACTGTAAACTCTCTTCATGGTGTGTGTGTGTGTGACTGTATATTCTAAACTATGTGATACATTTATTTACTTGTATTTTATCAGCGTGGACATGATGACATTTGGTTTTTGCTGCTCTTGTGTGTGTGTGTTTGCTCATGTAACAGGCGTTCCCATGAACAAGCGGGGCTTGCTGAAGGTGTCAACAGGTTTGGGAAGGGTCAGGGTTAGGTCAGTGGGGTGACAGAGGGGGTGGGGGATGTGTGGGAATTGGGAGAAACAGCGGAAGGGGAGGTGAAGGTGCAGCGGGAGGAGGAGTTGATGGAGTTGGACAGGTGGACAGGGCGGAGATAAGAATATGATGAAGGCAGAACTGACACATGCATGTTTTCTTTATTCAGATGCTCCATTTGGACAGAACACCTTCCCTGTTTGTGCACCCCCCCCACCTCTTTCAGTAGTGCATTGGTATTATCTTCCCATCAAGCTCCTCATTGCTCTTCTTAATAATTTGCTGACAGTGTGCAGCCTCCGAGTGTGTGTGTGTGTGTGTGTGTGTTTGAGTTTGTTCCAGGTGTTGCACGGCTACGTCACCCTCATGTTGAAGTTATCCCTGCCCGCTGGCTTCACCCACACTGCTTTGTGCTCCCTAAAATCTCGGACTCCCTAAAATGAAACAATGAGTGAAAAGCTGAAGCCAGTAATAATGCTGAAGGCCTCCAGTGAGGAGAAACACACCGTAAATAGGTGGCGGAGACAGCTCCCATCCATCAACACAGGAGCTCCACCTATTATCAGACCACACACTCAGTCCTGGGTGGAGAAGGAGGGGTTAATTTCTTCCGGAATGGAGGAAAGATAGACAAAGAGAATAGACAACACAGGAACTGTACCTGTGAACATCTACATGCCCCCGGGGAGCACTGGGAGTCTGGCACGCTAGCGAGGATGTGAAATGACTTTTCCTCTGTGCTGCGGTTTGCTTGAATACTTTACATTTAAATCACGCATAGGGCACATAATGGGAGTGAAAACATGTACTGAGGCACAGGAAAGGCTGGGAGAGCCGCTGCCTCTTTAATTACACCTATCGGCCATACACTCTGAATACACTACCTTCAGCACTAGAGTTTCCATATGCTTTTCCAACGTTGCTGCTTTTCCTCCTCAAACCTTTGCAATCCCTCTCGTTTTTTGCCTCTGTCCTTAAGTCTCTCTGAAAAACACACACACACTGCAATAAAGAGGAAAACTCTCTTCCAGATCCTTCTCACACTGAGTAGTGTTGAGATCCGTCTGCGTCTGGGCTCAGTGAACGTACACACTCGTGCATGAATGTGTGTTCGCGTCTGCAAGATCCTCGGGGTGAATGGATTTCACTTTGGTGTATGTGGTTGAAGACAACGTGTATTTCAGTTAGGCCCCCCCCCCCTTTGCTCAACACCAGTCTCAGTGTAGAGTTTTCATGGATCCAGATCAAATCTATCCTAATGATTTATTGGACATTGACCTTGTTCATTTGGTGCAGTCGTACACGTTAGAGGACACGGCACACACACTCTCAGGAGGAACGGAAGGTTTTCTGCACGTTTTGCTCTCTGCCTTGGCCGTCAGATCCCGTGCAGGGGTGTAGATCCTCCACGGCCATGTTATGAAAGACAGAGAAGAAAAGAGATGGAAAACAGAAGGTTCAGACTAGAGCCAGGGCAAGATTTCTGAAGCTTAGGCACAAAGTCAAAACCAGAGAAAAGCCAAAAAAGAAAGTTCCCTCCCTCCCCCCCTCCCTTCCCCTGCCTGACAACTGCTTCCGTACTGGACCTCTCTGGCTGCTTTTCTTTCTGATGGGCAGACATGCTGGAGTTTTATTACCTTAATTAAGGCTGAAGAGATCTGTCTATAGTGCTCCTGCTCACTCACTCACACACACACACACATGGTTGAGGGATGGTTGTGGGGAGGGTGGTTGTATGTGAGTGATGTCCAATTCTCTCTTACTGACCAAACACAGTTTTCTTCTCCACACATGCTGCTTTGGCTGTAACTGCATGCTCTCAACCTAAAGTGCCAATCACACTGCACACTGGGTATTAGGACAGTGGTATTTTCTAAGGGCTCTGTTTTAAACGACTGGGGGTTTGTGGTAACGACATGTTGGTGTGACGGCTTAAAAAAATGGGCCTCCTCTTTTCTGTATTGCTCCTCCTGCATATTTTAATTTAAGTG
Organism: Microctenopoma steveboyesi; assembly: GCA_032359275.1. NCBI lineage: Eukaryota > Metazoa > Chordata > Actinopteri > Anabantiformes > Anabantidae > Microctenopoma > Microctenopoma steveboyesi. The sequence goes on along the minus strand of JAUMHF010000007.1, from coordinate 4,625,248 downwards.
CATCCATTAGGGGGGTTATATGGTGTTTTTGTTTCGTACACTATGGCTTATTTCCTTCTCTCCCACCTCTCTTTCTACCTTCTTGTGCACCCTCTTCTTCCTCCAATCCATCCTTTCCCATCTTTACCCCCTCCCCACAACCTCTTCCCCCTCCTCCCCTCATTCGCTCTGCAGAGGCATCGAACAAATACCAAATTTCTAAGCCCACGGTGTGCTCAGTGCACCCAGGGGAGGTGCTGAAGCTGAGCTGCCCTCTGCCGGCGACAGGGACCATCACCTGGACCAAAGACGGCAGCTCTTTGGGCGCCAACAACCGCACTCTGATAGAGCAGGAGGTGCTGCAGATCCGTGATGCCACGCCCAAGGATTCGGGCCTGTATGCCTGCACCAGCGTGGGCAAAGACACAATTTGCTTCATAGTGAATGTCACAGGTGAGTCAGGGATCAGACAGGAGAGGATACAGATGAGGACAGTACGCGTAGTTTGGAGATTTAGGTTTGGACTGGATGTGTCCTGGAAGTGGCCATGGAGTAAATGCAAATGCATGAACGCGCGCGTGTGTGTGTGCATGGATGGAAAAAGTGGCGGTAACCGTGGTTACTCTGTGCAGATGCCATCTCGTCGGGGGATGACGAGGACGATACAGAGCGGTCAGAGGATACCGGGGCAGACGGAGAGCAGTTAAGTGAGTATGAGAGGAGTGAAAGGTGTGACTGAATGAGTTGTGCGCAGCTACACTTCCTGACTCGTTCACATCATTTCAGGCCTGTCCGTCTGTTAAATGACCATTGTGTTCCTAGTGCAAAGGTGCAAGGATGAAACAAAGGCATATACAGTAATTTCTGTAATCAGCTTGTTGTGATGACAACAACAACATTAGTGACTAATCGCACCATGGGCTCAGAAATTTAAATCACGAAATCACTAAAACTCATGTCTACTATTTTATACCTTAGTAATTCTGTCTGGGCGTATATTGTGAGTATTTGTTGTATATTGTGTGTGTCTCCCAGGCTAAGCGCTCCAAGGAATGCAGAGATTCCTGACATTCCTTTAGCTAGTATCTATCAGGTAGTCAGGCTTCATGGAGCCAGCCAGCCCATAAGCCAGCAGCCAGTCAGCTGGGCTCATCCATTATGAAAGATGCCCATCTGGAGCTAGTTACCCACCTGAAGGATGTGTGTGTGTGTGTGTGTGTGTGTGTGTGTGTATGAGCGGAGAAAGTTGTCCATACGGGTATCTGGGGTAGTTTTGTGTTTATGGAGCCACATACGCACACACTGGAGGGGGGGCTGGAGTGAGGATGAGGACTTCCACATCTTGTTAAAATTCTCCACACGCATCGTGGAGTCCTCCTCCTCCACTTTAGGGCTGACTGTAATTGCCTGAAATACATTAAATATGGAGGAGAGAAAAAAACGAGCAAGAGGGAAAAATTGGGCAGAGGGAAAAGTTCCAGCCATTCTGGAGGTAATAAGCTGTTTGAAAACAAAGGCAAAGCTGTTCTGGCAGTACAGTTGCATATTCTCACTGCGTGTGTTTCTGAAAACTCAAAACCAAGATTATTAGTAAAAGAAAGAACGAAGAGGAGGAGGGGAAAATAGGCAGGGTGGGGGGATGTTGTTGGATCAGTACCAGCACTTCCCCGAGCACGGCGTGGAGACTTGGCCTCGGGCCAAGGACTGGAGGGGGTGAGGGGTGGGGGGTGCATGTGGGCGTGGGAGGGAATGAGAGCAGAGAGTGAGGGGCGTCGCTGCATATTCATGACTTCTTCTTCTCTTCTGGTTGCGCTGCAAAACAGAGCGTTTCCGTTTGACTTTGTATCGAAAGATTTGAACGACGTACGCCAGTGAAAAAGGTGAAAATAAAAAGGTGACGTTCCAGCACGTGTCAGGATTCCTGGAGTGTAACTAATATGTGATGAGGATGAAGTCATCATTTAAAAAAAAATATTTTAGTTTTTCTGGAGAATAATGTCGCAGTGCTAAGAAAAAAGAAATTAAAACTTACTCAATCCACTTCTGGGTAAAAAGGTTCTAGACTGAGCAGTTTTGGTTTTAGCTATTGCACAATATCAGCTCAGTGCTGTTATTTTGTCCTCGCTGAAGCGGGCAGTGATGTTGTTGTCACAGTAATATAGATTTAACATATAAGACGAGAGCTGGTGGCTTGTTTGTGTCACTGTTGACAGACTTCTCTCTGTTGCTCTTTTACAACATTTAGTTTGATCTGCAGCTTTTAAAAACTCTGCACACGAAGAGATGAGAGCAGCCCAGCCGCTTATCTGTCAAAACTGATTATAGTATGCCGTAAAGAGGAGCTTAACGAGAAATGATTTCAACAATGAAAAACTACCATAGCACCCTGATGAATTTCGCTCTCAGAAGGAACTTGGAGGGAAAAAAACATCTTGACTCGCAGCACGGGAGTTAGATAACCACAGCTTACCACAGGTCATCTTAGGATAAACAGCCGTGAATGGGGATCCGGATGCACTTTGGGGGCGGCGGGAGTTCCTGGAGGCCACAGCAGTTGAGCCAGTGAAAGTCTGGCGTCCTCTGGAGAGAGGTCTGAGGGTCGTCCCGTTTGAAGTGCTGCCCTTTCGGACAAAGAGCATGGGAAACAGGACTGCTCACCTTTCATGTCCCAGCCTCATCCTCTGACCCAGATGCCAGTTTGAGGTCAGGGAGGGTTTTGGAGACAGCCTTGCTGTGATAGGTCAGACTCCACCTAATCAGTCTCTGTCTAAACGGACAGAGCGATGAAAGGTGAGAGTGAACAGTGGGCAACAGCGGGGACCGAGAGGTGAGGACGCAGGGAGATAAATGCAGATAGTGAGCGTGAGGAGGAAGACTAATTATAGTCGGAGCACTTAGAATATTCATCCATTCAGGAAGGAAGAACACTGTTTACTGACTTTACTACACAAGTATGCGCAACTTGTCCGATTGTGCATGCCAGAGAAAATGATGGGAGGTGCAGATTAGAAAAAGTGTTTGGGGAGGGCACGTTACCCACGGGACATAAACTATAGTTTGATGGTGATACTAAAGACAGTAGTGCTCTGTATATATATATATTATATATGTAAACATATGGATTTTCCAGGTGTTGTATGTACTCTTAGTTTACAGAGAGGAAGTGATGGTGTGGACCGTATGGTGTGTTGTTTGACTTTGCGTCGTTCTTCCCCTCTGAGCCCCATCTGCTTAAGCAATCACACTCCCAGGTGCAGAGAGAAAGGGCGGGAGGGGGGCTCAGAGAAAACTCCAGCTGACTGAGGCTCAGAAATGAGAAAAAAAAAAGAAAAACGGGGAAAGGGAACGAGGAAAGGACGGCACGCAGGGAAGGTGACAGATTTGAGCTGGAGGAATGGCAACAATGCGGCTTTGATCAAATCTGGACAACGTTTGTGTTGAGAGCTTGGAAATCCCTCGTTAAACATTTATTTTCTCCCCCGATGGCACATAATGATTTTCTAAGTGTGATAAGCATCCTTTGCCCTGCTGCCATATCTAGCCAAGTGACAGGCTCATAAACAGGGGAACTATTAATTAATTAATTGGAGGAAGTGGAGGGAGCGAAAAAAAGCTGCTAAGAGGAATGAGATGAAATTGAATGTGATGGTCTGGTTACCGTCTTGGCACCGCCCAGGCACATTCCCCCCTCAGAGCGAATGTTTTTTTTTTCCCTTTCTGCAACACCCCACTGTGCGTACAGGGAAAGTGTGTGTTTTTATTTGACTACATGTGTGTTGAGCCGGCGGGTCAGTCAGTCCTGCCAAAGGGAGGGTGGAGGTGAGCAGTCTCTGGGAGTGTTGGGAGCAGTTCAGGTTTGGCTCCTCTGGCTCCCCGAGTCAACCCAAGGCCCTCAGGCCAAACTGTTAGTGCTGTGGATCTCACCCTTACTGTTCTCTGGTTGCAGGGGCTCCGTTTTGGACCTCGTCAGCAAAGATGGAGAAGAAGCTGCATGCGGTGCCTGCTGCCAACACAGTCAAGTTCCGCTGTGCTGCAGGAGGCAACCCCCGGCCCACGCTGCGCTGGCTTAAGAACAGCCAGCCTTTCCGCCAGGAGGACCGCATGGGAGGGTATAAGGTAGGACAAAGAGCAATATATCACGTTTTTTTATTACAAATTTTAACTCACTGCCTTTTCTTGCTTTTCATGGATTTTTCTTCTGGACATATTTTGTAAATGTGTTTACAAGTCGCCTCCTTGAAATCATTCCCTGACTCTCCTTTCACCCCTTTTCCACCCTTCACTGGAGGGACAGAGGAAACGAGAGCAGGGTTTCTGGTGTGAAATTGGAATTGCTCATCCGTGCGCCTCCTCTCACCGGGATACTTTGCAGAGTCTCTCACTGTAACTCCGAATGGTTCTTTACCCCCAACAATCAGAAACCCAAGCCCAGGACGTAAGGGTTAAATGCCCTCAGACAGTAATGTATAGAGAAAGTAGGTAGCGTCAAGGTTGAAGTGAGTTGAGAATGCTGAGGTAACTCAATCAGGGAGAACAGGTCCCACTGGCTTTGGTTCTTGACTTGTGTGTGAATCCAGGATGTGATTCTATTGTTCTGTAACGTGATTTTCAAACACTTTCCTGGGACTGGTTAAAGTTTAAACTAAAGGAGTTTGATGAACTGTACCGATCTCAGTTCTTTGTTTGGGTGGTGTGTATACAGAAAACGCAATAAGCAGTCTCTAATTCTAAGAAAGGATTGGTCCTCACTTCACCTCCCCACCAGTAGTAGATGATTGAGTTTGACTTTTTAAGCACAATACTGTGTTTCTAGGTAAAACATGTGGAATTGTCTCGTACACCAGTCCCGTTTTGGGCAGTGAAGAGTCTGAGTTGATTTATGTGTGCTGAAAATACCTGATTCTGTACGTCATGGGAAAGTAAAGCTGGCGTGTTTGTGTTTTATTTCCTCTTTGTATAAAAAAACAGCTTCAGCCTGTCTAAATAAAAAGAAGAATTCTTCTCCTTGTCATGGAGGCTATTTGAAAAGTTTATTATGCTATTTTGCTCCTAAATTCCTCTTTGTCTTTTGAAACAAGCAACCGTACGCCAGAGCTGAGAGTAACCGTTTAAACAGTTAATGAAATCACTTTCTGAAATAATCCAGTGATGCGGGATGAGTCGGAGGCTCCTGGTTAATGACTGATGGTTCGTGAGGACGTGCGTCTCCTGCCAGGAAAGTCTGGAGACAGATTATGGAACTGATACAGTCAGGCTGTTAGATATACTGTGGGCAGCTCATTTCTCTTTTTTTGTCAACAAATGTTGGACAAAAGCTGCATCTGAGCCCAGCCCTGTGGCATAATCCCTTCATTGTGTGAAATGTAGGCCTGGACAACCAGTAGCTACAGTCTGCAGACGGAAACACTATTGTTAACTCACACCTGTGGATTCCACACAGAGGTGAAACTATTTTTACAAATTATGAATAACTCTGTGTTGGAAACTGCACCTAAATGGGCGGGGCTTACTACAGAAACATTGGGCGATTACAGGGACACAGTAGTGTTTGGAAATGTTTATTCAGTTGCATACTTCATATTTCTCTGTCACATCAAGTGAAGAATGGTCAAAAAGCTCGGAAACTAATAATGCAAAACAAATATTTACCAGCAGGGAAAGCATTCTGATGTTCTAGGAGAAGGGTTAGGGTTAGGCATAGGGTTAGGGTTAGGTGTATGTGTGGAGTCTGTTCTCTGCCTCACTGCTGTCTCTAGTATGCTGCACCATCCTTCCGTCACTCTTCCAACCTAATCATGACTTTTCTTCCATTCATCTTTCTCATTTAGCTCTAAAGCCGTGTGTTCATTCTCTGTGTAACAGTGAGTGTATGTATGCACATAAAAATGAAAGCCCATCCCCTCATACCCAGGTGCGTAGCCAGCACTGGACACTCATCATGGAGAGCGTGGTGCCGTCAGATAAGGGCAACTACACCTGTCTGGTGGAGAATGAATTTGGATCCATCAACCACACCTACACCCTGGACGTAGTAGGTCAGTACAACATGCAAACACACGCACTCTGTCTCACACCTGAAGCTCAGCTTGCACCTGTGAGACCAATAAAGGAGGAGTAGAGGGATGGAGGAGAAGGAGGCGGAGGCCAGTGGAAAGAGTTCTCACAGCGGGGGGATAGTGTGAATGTGTGTGTGTGTGTGTGTGCGTGTGCTATTTAATCGTCCAGGTGCACTGCTGCTGCAGGTGCGGGTCAAGAAGCGCTGCCAAGTGTTTAGAATCTATGTCAACAGGTTTAATATAATCTACAGTAATTCATATTTTTACTCACAATACAACAGCCACGTTTGTGGTGGTGTTGCCCACTACCCGTTGTGCAATACCACAAGAGGTATTTAGAAAAATCTGTTGGTGTGTGTATGATTCGTTTTACCTGACCTTCCAAGGTCAGCTAACGTATGCGACTTAAAGCGGATACAGATGACTATTTAGCGCCGCTGTCTCCGGACACAGAGTGCTGCCCTCAGCGCTATTACACCGAGTTCAGACCCAACTCAGTCAACCCTCACGCTGACCTTTGGAACTCAGAAAGCAGAAAGTGTTTTTCTGCTCCGCTTGCAGAATCAATAGACAGCGGCGACAAGAAGGGAGCGGAAAAAAAAGATAGTTGATCAGTGTGTGCGTTTATATCAGAGCATACAACAACTTTGCCCTGAATACGATGTCTACCCGCTGTCCTCTGACTTCACTGGAACCATTACACAAACAACCAGCGCATATCAAAGCTTATTCTCCTAGAGGCCGGTCATGAATCCACTGATAACTGCGCAGCGGAGTGATTCACAGAAGAGCGTTTAGGGGGCACTGGACACTGCATGCGTCACCAGGCGGTTCTGTGCGTAGAACCAGTCCCCTAGTGTCACCATTGTCCCAAGCAGACCTACTGTAATTACACACTTCTGTTTGATTAGAGTCTCCGTGGTAATAAGGAGCATTATATTCATCATATATATATATATATATATATATATATATATATAGATATATATATATATATATTTTTTTTTAAACGAGTCTACAGGCACATGCACACTAACACAGGAAAGTCCTCACACATAGTCAGTCCCCACTTCAGGCCCCCTACTCCGCTCTCCTCTGGATTTAGCTAAAGCTCTCCTTCAGACTGCATATTTCTGTTTTTTGTTCTGTTTTATTGCAGAACAGTAAACCCCCTCCATGTCTGGCTCCACAACCACTGCCCCCTGCAACCTCTTGCTTCATTTTGCTCCATTATGGTAGGGTGGACAGAGCAGGGAGAGGGGGAGACAGAGACAGAGATGCCTGTTCTTATCAGTGTTTTTTCCCCCAAATATCGCGCAGGACCAGCCTTTAAAACTAAGAGAGACCAGCACGTTCTGGTCCAAACTGGCCTCTGGAGAAAGGGTCACAGTTGGACGTCCAGACACACATGACAAGTAGACACAAACGAGGAGTCAAAACAGACGTCGGCTCTTTCAATCAAGACTGTGGCACCCAGTGACCGTGCTGCGCTTTGTCGGTTCGCCTGTGCCATCCTGTGCCACGCCGCGTTCTTCTTGTGCCTCCACGCCTGACCCTTAGACCCAGTGTGCCAAGTTACCGTGTCACCCACAGTTCACCGGTCTCGCTTGGGGCACCATGGAATCCCACTGGTCTGTCTCCTCTCACTGCCGATGGTTTCATTGATAAATGGATTAGGTTTTGAAACAGGTCATAACACAACATCAAAAACACACAAACTCAAATCCAACATGGCAACCATAACCAGGACCAGCTTTTCTGACTCCTCCTCCATTTCCTCATTTCATGCAGCACTTGCAGACAATTTGACAAAGTTTTTTAAAATCATACTTTTTGCTTTTCCTCTCTTCGTTGGTGTGTTTCCATCCATAAGTGCAGCTTCTGTGCGTGTGGCCGAACGGCCATAAAGGCTCTTTTTTTGCACTTGCTCTGGCCCACACACACAGACACACACACACACACACACACACACACACACACACACACACACACACACAGAGTATTCCTTTTTAAGCAAGAATTGCTCCACTAACTTTTATCGTTTTGGGGCTCCTCCATAATCATGATGTGGCCTATTTTCTCAAACCACATGCCCATTCTTTCATTTGGACTTGTCAGCCATGGACCTCTACATTCTCCAGCCATCCTTTAGAAAGCCTGTAATGAAGGTTAGAAAAGATTTTCTTTAAATGCTTACTGTTCTAAAAAAGACCAACTTGTCTCTCTGCAATTAAATTTATTTCCACAGATTTGGACTGTTGTTGTAAACACTGTTTGGTGGGTTTTACCATTTTAGCTGATTATCCCCTGCTATATGGGAAAGTGGGAATAAAGAAAGAAAAATGAATGGAAAGACGGAGGAGAGAAAAAAGGGGAAAAAGAAAGAAAGACAATAAACAAGTTGAGCCCCAGGAATGTGCAGGAAGGAGGAGGCAGATGCTCAGAGAGGAATTAAGGGAGGGAATCATCTGATCTGACAGATTTTTAGAAAGATGGAAGAGGAAGATAGGCAGTCAGTCGAAGGGTTGCTAATTCTTCCTCTCATCTTTAGTCTCTGCCCTTCATCACACACAGCCTCACCCTCTGACCATCCCCCGCGAGTCACCCATCATCTTACACACACTCACACGCTCAAGCGAATCCACTGCATCTGCCTTAAGGCTTTGTTTTGGAAAGGCAGTGCAGCACCTCGGACTAGGTGACGTCATTGTGTGTGTGTGAGTGGATTTTTGCTGTCAGTGTGGGGGTTGGTGGGCTCTTCAGCGTGGTTGTGAAGGCTGTGTAGTGTTTGAAAGGGGGCATTGTTCATCAGGTCTCGCTCTGTTTGGATTCGTAGGCCAAATGTTTGCTTTAAAAAGAATGCAGACAGTTGGAGATGTGGGGGTGCTGCGAAGCTTTTTCACTGTCCAATATTAACCCTAATATATACACTTTGTGCTTTATGGAAGTCCTCCGCAGCGCTTTATCTTCTACAGATAAATGCCTCCACCCTTCTAGTTTTAAATGTTTCTGAAAGACTAAAAGCGCAGTGCAGTCCTGACCGTCAGTGTTGCTGGGAAACATTTACGCTTCGGCTTTTGCACATCCTAAAATCTATGTTGCATGTTTCTTTTTTTTTAATCGTATGTACACTTTCTCCTCACTCTCACAACAGAGCGATCTCCTCACCGGCCCATTCTTCAGGCTGGTCTACCGGCCAACACAACCGTACGCGTCGGCGAGGACGCTCGCTTCGTCTGCAAGGTCTACAGCGACGCACAGCCTCACATCCAGTGGCTTAAACACATCACTCAGAACGGCAGTCGCTACGGCCCCGATGGACATCCCTACGTCCGAGTGCTCAAGGTACGCTACAGAAAATCTTCTAGGTTTTGTTTTCCTCATTAGACGCAGCCTTTCCCTCTTTTTTCTTGGTGTTCTGACAGTGGTGGTTACGGGTGTGTCACATGAATTGGAAAGTTTATATAAGGAACTAATCATCACAATGTGTTTGCTCCCTTATAAACTGATCTAGGTCTTTAACTGTGCTGGGGGTGATTCCTGGTCTGTCCTCTATCCTGCACATCCATAGAAAATAGCTGCAGTCGCAATGTTTGCGCGTCTTCATTGAACTTATGTGTGTGATTTTTAAATGTTCATGTCTACGTGTGTGTATGTGTGGATTTCAGCGATCAGGCATTAACAGCTCAGACGTGGAGATGCTCACTCTCACCAATGTGACGGAGGACGATGCTGGAGAGTATATCTGTAAAGTCTCCAATTATATAGGCGAGGTCAGCCAGTCGGGCTGGCTGACTGTCATCCCAGGTAACCCGTGAGACCTGACCCCACCTACCCTCCCTCCCCCAGTGTAGTTTTCCTGACCTGCTCTGATGGTCCTGCTGGTGGTCACTTGCTGGTCCTGGGGTTCACAGACCTTTTCTTCCCTAATATTAGACTCTTGTGTTTTAGCTTGTGAGGCTGTGCCGCCATGGAAGCACTGCTCAGACTTGCACACCTAGACACTGAAATTGTCACAGCTGTTTGTCGAGCTGTGTCCGGACGGTGTTTGGTGTTGCAGCGCAGTGCTCTCCATGCTCTCTGTGTTTGTGCATGTATCCAGTCCAGTGTGTGGTTTAGCTTGACCTCTGTCAGGAAGTCGCATTGGTGACGGGAACCTTCCGGGTTATTATGTGTGGTGTATTGGTTCATTTCTCTCATGTTTTGGTGGCATACCGGTGTCTCTGTCTGTGTTTTTGTTTATAAAGCCTCCTCCTCTTCTCTCCCAATGGATACTCCTGAAATCCCCAAATGCTCTAGATGCGACCGCCATGATGGATGCCATGCAGCTCTTCCCATTCCTCTCCTGGTGTTGTGGGTCTCATATATTTACTCTCTTTCTCTCTCTGTCCTTCTCCATCTCTCTCTGTGACTGCTCTGCCTCCTGTTATTCTTGCCCCTCCACTCTTACCTTTGACCCTCTCTTACTTCTACCCCCCCCCCCTTGGCTTCTGTTTCCTCCTCTTCTCCCCTCCCAGACTGCAGGTGTTAACACCACAGATAAGGAGATAGAAGTTCTCTACTTGCCCAATGTAACATTTGAAGATGCTGGGGAGTATACGTGCTTGGCGGGTAATTCTATTGGGCTCTCCTATCACACTGCTGTGTTGACGGTGCTTCCAGGTATATACACTTGTATACTGTCTTTCTCTTTTCTCATTCTCTCTTAAACTTGTTGCATTATATAATTTGAATCTATCAAAGACAACTCCTCCCAACCAAATCTGAGTCCAACATAAAACATATATTCTGGAATATAATGCGGACTGGCAAGCTGTTGGAAGCTATGTGCAGATAACAAAAGCAGTTTGCAGACCACTCATTATAACTCTGAGGCGGAAGTGGAGCTCCCAGAGCAACTTGAGCGTCTCTAGACTTCACTAGAAGGGGAGGGTTTGTCTCCCACCTTGTCTTTTCCTTCTGTCAGATCTTTCTGCTTCTCCTTGGGGAAAGTCTCTCCAGTGCCACAGTTTTGGTTCTGCATGAGAAAGAAATCTGTATTTTTCACTTACATTTAACTTACAAAATCGTCTCCACCCCTTTCCTGGCACTGATAATTTCCTACTTTGAAGATCTTAATTTCTCCTTGAAATAAAGATCCAAAGGCAAAGCTCAACAGCCGCTTCGAGTTGGCTTGACATTCTCGGTTATCAGGGCCAAACCTCTCTGCTCCTGCACACTGAATGACTCATGCATGTGAATGTTTGTCCTTCTGTGTGTGTTCTCATTTATCAACTTGTTTGATCCTATTTTTGTCCAACGCTGTATGTATGGTCTGTAATTATACATACCAAAGCATCAGACATATAAAACATAGTGTCACTGCCTCGCAAGTTCACTCCAGGCTAAACAGGCACATATTTCTGGACAAGTTACGGCAACAAGTAGGGTGGGCATTAGATGACAGCAAGTAGAGCAGTTGTCTTCTCGCAGTGTAAAACCTCCCTTAATACTGTAATGCGGGAATAGTTTTTGTGAACAACACAGTATAATAATCACAGCCGAGCTTATTTCTCAGGGTCTAATATGTCTAACATGTGCTATATCTGCACCTCTGCATCATCAGCCTCTGTGTTTGCACTGTGGCATTTGAATCAGTAGATACAACGTAGACAGGAGAAGGGTTCCTACTCGTAGCTGCACCTCCGGCCGGCTAACGGGCTGCTCGCACGGCTGTGCTGCGGAGCTTTGTTTGTGGCGTGGAGGAGCAGGGGTGTTTGTGCTCGCGTGTCTCCAGCGTTAGCACAGAATCCAGACATATGCACACCTGCTCGTACTGGCAGGGTGAAGATTTAAAATCTGTTTAGACTGTTAAGCCCTGCCCAGGCCTGAAAAGTAGGTGTGCCGATGCCACAAAATCATTTCTGTGGAGTTCGCTGGTGATTACATTTACACAAGCCGTCTCCAGAGAATCTGTTTCTGCATTTGTCTGAATCTCATGTGTTTCCGTTGAATCTTTAATAGAAGAAAGTGTCACCCATATGTGTGTGAGAGTTTTTTCTGACCTCTGTCTCGTTGCTCCCCCTTTATTTTCCTCAGCCCTCGTAAAAACCACAGGGCCCATTTCCCCAGATTATGTGGAGATTGCCATATACTGCGTGGGGGTCTTCCTCATCGCCTGCATGGTGGGCATCGTGGTGGTGTGCCGCATGAGGAACACTGCGAAGAAACCTGACTTTGGAGGCCAACCGGCAGTGCACAAACTGAGCAAACAGATCCCTCTGCGCCGCCAGGTAACAGAAAGTAGATAAAGAGTTCTAAAGGCATCTAACACCCTAGAGGAGAAAAACACGCACCACAGACATGCTCTAAAATGACAACGACAGTATTTCTAGATCTATTATATTAAGTTGCATAGTTCATACTTTGTTTAAATATATCTCATAAATAAATCTACATATAGACATATAGAGAGTGCATGTGTTACTGAGCACTGCTACATGAAACTGCAGCCAGAGTTCTTGTGTACGTATGTGTGTGTGTTTGTGTGTGTGAGAAAGCCATGCTTTCCTTCAAGGGAAAAACAAAATGTATGCTCCAAAAAAAGCATTGGCTTATATTCTGCAGAGAGACTGATTCCTGTGTCAAGGTAAGGTTAAGATGGCGAGAGGAGAGCGGAGGCCCGGAGGACAGTGGTGATGCGGAGTAAATAACCAAACATCAAAATGACGCATCTCTGACCTTTAGATGGGTTATGATGTCAATTTAAAGCATTAATCATATGAATTAAAGACATATATTCATATCAATGTGTCATGCTTCAATGAAATTTCAATAAAAAACATATTTCCACACATGCACACAACTACTTTCTCTCCTCTGACGATGTCTTGGAACTTTAGCCGACCTATGAATCCAGACTTCGGTGATCAGCCAATCCCTTTCTTCCTGTAGGTATCAGCAGACTCAAGCTCTTCCATGAACTCCAATACGCCGCTGGTACGCATCACAACGCGGCGGAGCTCTGCACACGATGAGCCGATACCCGAGTACGATCTTCCTGAGGATCCACGCTGGGAGTTTGCTCGAGACAGGTGAGGATTTATCTTTAGTTTCAGCAGTTATCTTGAACAATAATCAAGTGGAACGACAAAGTGTTGCAGATTTCTACTTGTGTTTTAGTATAAGATAGATTTAATGATTATTTTGGTTTTACTTCCTATAAAGATTTTTTGCGTTTAAAATACTAATTAGGAGAACGTCCTAGTTGCAAGTCTTACCATGTAGCAAAATGCATTTATGTAAATGCGACTGAGTTGCTGCGTGAAGCATGAAAAGCATTTAATATGCTGTGCATTTTCACTGTGAAAGAGCCACTCGTAATCTTTTTTTCAGTGTCTTTACCACTATCTTTGGCTAGCAGGGCGGATTGAAGTAGGCAATAATACCAACATTACAACACAATGAGCATCTGTCTGATTGTACCTCAGCTGCTAAATGATCTGATAACTACTGCTCTAGGTAAAAGTGCCACTGACACTGATGGAGAGCAGGCAGAAATAACTAACTGGGGAATAATGGCTGCGGTGGCTGAGACTAAAGCTGCTGATTCATCTGCTGGAGCTGTAGTAAAATGACCTGAACTTGGCACCCCGCTCCCTGCCTCATCCCTGTAGCTGCTGTCTCACACACACACACACACACACACACACACACACACACACACACACACACACACACACACATGCTTCTGATAAAGAATGAAGCTGTGCTAATTAGTGGTTAGCACTTGCAGCTTTCATCTGCACGTCTATGTGTTTGCTCGGTTTCATACCAGAGGAATTAGCGCTGCTGAGGTTTTGGTTAGTCACAGTTGCAGCAGCCAGTGATAAGCTTCAGGGTGGATTTAATAGGGCAGCAAAGGTTAGAGTAGTTTAATACCCACTTGAGGCCGCTGAATTTGGAAAAAAGGGTAAATCCCAGAGCATAAACGTGCCTGTCTTTTGTTAAAGTGGTTGTATAAAGAGCGTGGATCATAAATTCTACCGTCATTAAACAGTGAAAAGAACAATTCTGATGTACTGCTGGACTCTATGTGAGGATGCAGAATGGTATTCAGGTAAAAGCTTTGTTTTTAATGGATGAACCAACCGAAGGGGATGTTTCATACGAGCTCTCTGTTCATGCCTTAGCTTGTCATACCAGCGTCTGAGGGATCATATTAGGATTGCAGAACATTTTGGAATGCTGATGTCTGTTGTTTGTGTGTGTGTAGGAAAAACAACACTGATTATGCGCGGCTGGACGGACAGAATGGTCGCCATTGAGCGTGGCGATGCGTATGTGTATGTGTGGACAGATAGGGGATTGTGTTACTACAGCTGGGCGCTGGCTTCAGGCCGTAGGCTCTGCGGCTCGCAGTGTGAGTGTTTACATAGCTAAGAACTTAGGGGAGGGACCGAACCCTGTCAGTCAAACAAAAGAGCAGCACGATACACTGCTGGTTCGTGGGTCAGATGGGTGTTATGTCTCTGATAGATTGTTGTGAAAATTTCAACCTGGTCAAAACCACCAGTTTGGCAACGCAGAGCCAGCGTTCCACCCTTCAGAGCCAGTGTGCCGAGGCTAAGCTAATCCCTGTGTAATGACTTGCAGAGAGAGTATATTGGAACATGCCAAAGCAGGGTAAACAGTTTAGAAACGAGTGCCTCTCCCTGCCTTTATCAGGTGATTATCGCTGCCATGTCCACCTTTCTACCTACTGCCCTGGCACCGGCTGCAGTCACTGCGCCAACAAGGCACTCCTATCGACACAAAGGCAGAACAATTGAGTAAAAAACACAGGGTATAGTTGAGAAAGTGGCTCGGTGCCAGGTTTCACTTGCTCACTCTGTCTCACAGCAACCAATCATCTAACCTGTTTAATTCTGCACAGTGAATCGATGCCACAGTCAGATTAGGTCAGTGTGTTTCAGCAGCTGATCCGTTTCCTTTCTTTGTTTGTGTGTGCTGTCTGCTGGCTGTAGGTTGACCCTGGGCAAGCCCCTAGGTGAAGGCTGCTTTGGCCAAGTTGTAATGGCAGAGGCCCTGGGCATCGATAAGGACAAACCCAAGGAGGCTGTGACTGTGGCCGTCAAGATGCTGAAAGGTGAGTGGGTCTCTCATTGCTGCACGATCCCTGCGAGTTTGTAATGTAACCGTCTGAGTTGTCCTTAAAATCAGGCCACGGGGATAAGATGTACACTGCTTCATTATGTCTTGTGGGCAACCCGAGTACATTTTACAGATGATTTATTCTCCACCCAGGGTTCAGCAAAGGCCAAGGTGGAGTTTGGGGCTGTGATTATTAATTGTTATTGGTGGTTGCTGAGTGATGTCTGGGGGGAGACAAGTAGGGTAGGTAAGGTTAGGGGTGGTCACATACCTGACCCCAGAGTAGCAGCTGGCTGGAGCTCAGTCGGTGCTCGTACAAAGAGGCAAGTCACACCAGCATCGCTGCGGTGAGCAGGAGGGGCAGCTGAGTTGGTTTTGGGGTTATGGGGAGGCAGTTAGATCAGGTACAGCAGCTACCTACCTGGACAATTGCAGTGTGCTCTTTAGAACAACCGCCGGTGAAGTAATGGTGCAGAAGAATGCAGGCAACGCTATTCCGCCTGTCTGTGTACCTCCTCTATCTCATGAAAAGGGAGCCTTCGCTGCGGATAATGAATCCAGATTGAACGTCTCTAATTCCTCCTGTTCTCCTGCCCTGGCACTGAAAGGACGCCTCTGTAGTCTGTGCGAGGAGCTTCCTTCGCTACTGTAACTTTAGCCCGCATTGTCTGTCAGCTGCACTTAATCAGAAGCACCTACACAACAAGAAGTCAAATGGTTGACGGTTGGACGGGACTGGGGGGGTGATTGTTTTGCTTACCTTTTCAGGCTACTTTAAATTCATTCTTTTCTTCTGTTCCTAGATGATGCGACTGAGAAAGACCTGTCTGACCTGGTGTCAGAGATGGAAATGATGAAGATGATTGGCAAACACAAGAACATCATTAACCTTCTGGGTGCCTGTACACAAGATGGTGAGTAGTACGGGACACAGTACAGCACGTTCCAATGAGAGGTGTATTTTATGAAGAATCCACTCACTTGTGCCTACCCGTGTGTCTCCTGCAGGTCCGCTCTATGTGATAGTGGAGTATGCCTCCAAAGGTAACCTCAGGGAGTATCTCCGAGCCCGCAGGCCGCCTGGCATGGAATACTCCTACGACATCGCCCGCGTCTCTGACGAACAACTCACCTTCAAAGATCTGGTCTCTTGCACTTACCAGGTGGCGCGAGGAATGGAGTACCTAGCATCACAGAAAGTGAGATGGCGCACACACAACAAACAAAACAAAACGTCCCGTTCCCACACCAGACCTCCTTCTCCCCCGTCTAGGTCTTTATACCACGACACAGACTGTTTGATGTGTTATTTTATGTCGTTTTACGCAAGATTGCTTGTGCATCGCTGTGGGAATACTGTCTCCTAAAAACACTATGCCCCCTCCCAGCCCCAATCCCTCTATTGTCTCTCATCCCACGACAAAAGCCCCTCTGTGCAGAGGAATTGTGAAGGTCTCACAATGGCTGTGCAGCCATGTTGGTCAAATGCAGCCTCACACGCCCTCTCACTAGTGGAATGTGACAGACAGACAGACAGACATGCATGTGTGTGGAGACTCCAGCCATAGACTGGTGTATGATGACACGTATTTAAGGAATCTTTACTCATCCAGACCTGCTCGTGTTGGTGCAGTCACTGTGGCGTCAGGTTACTGTAGCCACGGCCTGGTAGCTCAATAGGTTAAGCGTCAGACTGGGATGTAGAAGGTTGCAGGTTCGAACCCCATCTGACTCCTAATCTATCCCCTACCAGGTGTGTCCCTGAGCCAGACACCCAGTGCTAGCTCCTTGTAAGTCTGCCAAGCAAAGTAAAGTAAAGTAAAGTAAAGTTACTATGTCAGGAGCTCTGTGCAGGAGATTCCTAGATGATTGTCTGCGCCACAGCTATTTCAACAGCACTTCAAATTAACCGTACACCTGTTACAGACCTCAATTATATACAGGTGACTTATTTTTGTCTTTCTCTGACCTCCCCTCTTTGTCCTTTCTTGCTCTCTCCATCCCAGTGTATACACAGAGACCTGGCAGCCAGGAATGTCCTCGTCACCGAGAGCAATGTCATGAAGATTGCTGACTTCGGCCTGGCCAGGGACGTCCATAACATCGACTACTACAAAAAGACAACCAATGTGAGTCCTCAACCAGCACGCCGCACACTGAGGGATGTGCTCTTTGAGCGAGTGGAATGTCTTTGAGAGCCACAGTGTGAGATTAGTCCACCCGTCTCTTTAGTTTCTCTAATTCTCTCGCTTCCCTCATCTTTCTGTTTCACTCGTTCCCTTGGCTGGTGTCTTGGCAGAAGCTGCAGGTTCCCATGCAGCCTCTGAATGCAGTTCTTCTGGACTCTCTGCCTTGTTTACCCCCCAGTCTCTTGTTTCTTTGGTTCCACAGACACTTATTCAATTAGCCAGAAAGAGAGACAGAGTGAGAGGGAGAGAGGAGCAGCTTAAATGTAATTGACATGCCCACAATGGCCTAGTAGTGTCTCTCTTTCCCACTGCAGAGCAGTGCAGCATCGCCTGCACATCCTCATTTAATATGCATGCTTGCCTTTTCATTGCATGTACAATTGTGCTGAGAACGAGCAGAAAACAACAACAACAACAACAATATGAGATGCTGTTTATGGTAATGGTGATTGGAACAATGACAGCAGCAACAACGTGGATGATTTACATTAGCTCATCTAGACAGATCTATCATTGTAGTGCCACGTTTGTTTTATTTTTTTTTATTGTCTTCAGTCTGCTGGGAGCAAACCAAATTATTTCTTTCTCGAGTCTTTATCTAATGAGTGAACTGCTACAAGTACGTTTCCTACCATTTGTCTTGCATATTTCTGATTTTGTAGTAAGCTCCATTCCTATTAGTATTTCTAGTATTTCAAAATCTGTCCAATAAGGGCTTGTTTACTATAGGTTATACCAGCATTTAGTCCTTTAGAGTTTCCCTGCCATTAGGCTACCGCAGATATTGACATATTTTAATGGCTCATAGAGACAAACTCTCTTCTTTATCTGTTACCCTGTTCATCAGCTCTGTTACTTTAACAATGTAAATGTACCTCTGGGAAATCCACCTCTCATTCCCCAGGCAGTTTTACATGCAGTATCATCGTATCCACGAGTAAAGGGATCCCCCAGCACTGAATAATTACTCACATGTAAGGAAGTTTAAGATTTAGTTTGACCTCTCCAACGTGTGTACCCTCAGGGTCGTCTCCCGGTGAAATGGATGGCTCCAGAGGCTCTGTTTGACCGGGTCTACACACACCAGAGTGATGTGTAAGTATATAACAACATGTTTCTGTGTCAAAATCTATTTAGACATGTAAGTGATACAAATAAACCTTCTTATGTAATTAAAACACCATAAAACAGACACTCACTACCCTCTATGAGATTGAACGAGAAGCCCAGCTGCCTTCCTGTGGTCTCTCACCCAGATTCAGAGGTTGTTTTTTAGCAGTAGAAGAGCAGGTTGGTGTTTTGGTGCAGTGCGGGTAAGTGTTAGGCTGGGGGGGGGGGGTGACTGTCTATAGGGGGCCAGCCCTAGATGCTCTGTGGCAAAAGTGAGGATTTCACACTAGACTTGTAGCCAATGCTGTGTTACTAATCTGACCAGCTTCAAAGGCCCCTGGAAGGAACACGGAGCCCACCAGGGCCTCCTCCCCCACTGCCTCTCCCCCTCTCCTCCGGCTCAGCTCGGAAGTCTCCCCTCCTTTCGGGCCTCCCCACATGTCTGAAAGCAACAATGCTGCCGCTCTCCAGTCC
Organism: Microctenopoma steveboyesi; assembly: GCA_032359275.1. NCBI lineage: Eukaryota > Metazoa > Chordata > Actinopteri > Anabantiformes > Anabantidae > Microctenopoma > Microctenopoma steveboyesi. The sequence goes on along the minus strand of JAUMHF010000007.1, from coordinate 4,606,308 downwards.
GGGGCCTCATCCCGTTTACGGCCCACCTTCCCCCACTCGGCTCCTCATTCAGCAGCGCTTTGAACATGTGGCTGTTCCATGATAAAAATAAGTTCATCCCATCATTCTTATTTTCATTCATCTGGTATGTGGGTTGTTTTTTTAATATGTGTTATGTTTTTTTTTTTCAAGTTCAATAATACCCATTCTAAAAACAGAACAAAGGCGGAACGTCCCTTTCTTTTTGGCGTTTGAGTCTCACACATTCTGACAGTGTTGTTTGAAGTTCCTGCTCCAGACATTGGCAGTTGCAATTAGATAAATGCCTCGTATGCTGACCACTGGGAGAAGGAGACCGTGTGTGTCTGACTCATAGACCAGGAGCACGCTACACGTAGCACTCATCCAATTGAGCGCTTGGTTAGATCATCTCTTTACTGTTCGCGTATGTCAGCGCATGCACATAAATAATATGTGTACGTACACACAATGCCCTTCATTTTCCGTAGCGCAGCACCGATCGATAACGGCGAGGAGCGCACAGTACGGGTGCAAATGAACAGGTTAGGTATCAGCTCATTGCTAATTGCGTTTCATCACTCACTTTTAGTAATTGACTTTTTCACATGGCGTATAAAGGGAGAGAGAAGAGTCAGAGGGGTGCAGGGAGGTATAGGATGGCTGGATCACACTTACAGACATTACCACAAGCACAAGCGATCCATTCATGGATTTAATGAATACACGTATTCCAATGAAATTCACCTCAGGGGACCCAGCTGTTGCTAGTGAGAGACGGCGTCGAGGCCTAGAGGAGGTAGTGCGGGGGTCTGATCGGCCATTAAAGAAACAAATGTTTTCCTTTTCGCCTACGAGGTTTGATCTTATGGTCAGATCAACTTAGAAATGTAAATAAAGTTTAAAGAGTAATGTACAACTTTTTTATTTTCTGTATCTACTCCCAATCCCAATCTCGCACAACACAGACAGGCTGTTCAAAGTGACACGGGTCGCATTAGTGTGCGTGAGCGTTTGGTCAGCCACGGTTGGTTGCGGGTGGACACCGAGCGGCACAGGCCAACAGGTTGACAAGCACAAAGTGGTTTGGAAACAAGAGATGAGTGTTTCAACAAGTGGAGAGATAGAACCCCGTGATAGAGGGCAGAGCAAACCTGGGGCATGTTGTTTAAACACATGGACGTCCAACTTGCTTGTCCGTTCCTACACGCATGGTTGGACTACTGATATGACCCGTGGCTGCCTGAATGCACACGTGCACAAGTGTTTATGTGGGTTATTAGGTGTATCCCTTTGTTATAATAAAGCCTTTGTGTAGACTTGAGTCAAGCTTTCTGTCATTGCCACAATGATTCATTTAGGACTCACTGGATTTTTTTAAACCATCACCGTGACAGTGATGGAGATCAAGAGCATAGGTTCATTCATATTTAACTACCGGATACGGGGATGAGGAAGTAGTTACCAGTCACTAACCATGTCTGGACCTCTCCCATCTCCTTTGTCTGCTCTGGGTCATTCATTGTTTTGGTGTGGGGTGACTGGCGAAGCCAGTCCAGAGCCAGCGTGGCACCGGGAGCACAAACCACCGGATGGTGCAAAGAGGGTATTGATGGTTACCACTGCAGTGGTTTCCAAGATTTAGCTAAATGACTTATGTAAATTCTCTATAGGTCAAAAGAACTGAATAGTCATTGGGATTGAATACCATACACCAATTACACATCAGCTATCACTACTACATATTAATGAATAATGAATACTTTATAGCTGCTAGACCTGTGTCTGTGCTACTACGGGGTATTGGTGTCTTTTCCAAGGACACCTCAGCATGTAGCTTTTGTGGAGACGGAGAATCAAACTATGTCTATTTCTTTCTTACCAGCTGGTCGTTTGGGGTGCTGATGTGGGAGATCTTCACCTTAGGGGGCTCACCGTACCCTGGCATTCCCGTTGAAGAGCTCTTTAAGTTGCTCAAAGAGGGCCATCGCATGGACAAGCCTGGCAACTGCACCAACGAGCTGTAAGTTTGACTCTTTTCTGCCAACCCGACATCCTCCCAAACCAGCTACTACCAAGTGTACACTGCCTCTTCTTTCCAAAACCCACCAGCCCACCAGTCTCCATCAGATCCATGATTCTTAGTCCACTTTGTCAGGCCTGTGCACAGCTGTGACTGGCTGCTATCAGTGTCCCCATTCACAATGACTTTAGTCAGTGGACAGTGGCACAGCTCTGCCATTGTGCCACACGGAGAGGGCTGGTCAGGAACAAATCAGAGAGTGGTGCATGACACACACACACACACACACACCGCAGTAAAAAAACAAAGCACTGAGAGGTATGTGTGTGATCAGCAGCAAACACTGAGGTGGTGTCACAGAAGGTTTACTGCTTTCTTCTTTCATATTCAGAGTCAGACATGCAATTTATTTCAGACGACAAATTTTGGAGACGAGTTAGATTAAAACTGTCACAGTCACAGAGTGAACATTGAATTACGCTGTTGTGTGTCCTTTCATCCACTCTTTTTCTTTGAGTAGACTGAGTCTAACTTTCTCTGTCTCTCTAAGGTACATGATGATGAAAGACTGCTGGCATGCCATCTCATCCCAGAGACCCACCTTCAAGCAGCTAGTAGAGGATCTGGATCGCATCCTCACCCTCAGCACCAATGAGGTGAGTTCAGCGCCGATGTTTTTCACCATATTTCTTCACGCACAGTTTGTTTCACAGAGTCTTTGGATTCAGGGTGGTCAGAGATCACGCTGCAAAAACCTTATAATTTCCTGGCAAACGAGACCCTGGTATTTCATGACAATAAAATAGAATAGGATTCTTACACACATTAACATGTTTTTCAATCCAAAGTCAATCGTACTCTTGCCAGTGCGCAGAGGGCTGAATGTTGCTGAAAGCTTTAGGAGCGTTAGCAGGCACAAGATGAAACCAGGATTGAATGGGAACCAAAAAAATGGCTGGATGATTTGATCCAGGCCCAGTGAGTCCAGTGGGGTTGCCCAAACCTCACATCTACGCCTCACCCACTGTAACGGCCTGCGTTTCATTCCATTCCCCTTCCTGTCTTTTGTGATATCCGTGTGCCAACATGAAAAGAGGCCATCATTGGAAAGCTGTCATGACTCGTCTGCTCTCACGACTTTATGCCAAAAATCCCAACTTTGAGTTTGAACTTTTGAGATGTAATAAAGCGCCCCTTTCTTGCCCCCCCCCCTCTCAAACCGCTGGCAGATGTGGAGATTTGTAGTAATGCGATCCTTTTGGGTTGAGCTGGGAAAATAGAAGCCAGCACTCATTTTCTAGAAAACGCAGCCTCTTTCAAACTCTTCTTCCTCACATCTAGTCTCAACAGCAGCCATCAAAGACAAAGAAAAACGTTTCCCCCAGTCAAGCTGTAAAGAAAGTAACAGCTTCAGCACTCATCACAGGACCAAGTCAAAGATTATCAACAGAATTTCTTCATTTTACTTTATTTTTTTGGACTGGTGTTTTTTCCGTCTCATCGTGTTTCAGTGTCGGATGACAGATCTGTTTGGATTGAACTGGAGAGTGATGGGAAGGGATGCGAAGCCACAGTTCTCTGGTCTAAACTTAGGGGTGGTCTTTTTCCCTAACTTAGTGGTGCACCAAAACGGCAACTAGGCCCAACCAGGATCTGCTTGTTCCGCTGGCCCCACAGAATCTACTTTAAAGACGAATTTCAGTTCTGCTTCGTGAATCCCTACAGGGTGATTTTGTACGGATTTGAGAAATGTAATAGTGACTGCGATACTCCTCTCACCCTCCTCTGGAAAGTCCCCGTTCTTGTTTGTCTGAGTTTCAGCATGATATTTCTGCTCTTCTGTTTGCCTCTCACTCACATGTGAGCTTGTGTCTGAGTGTAAGTGATCTCACTCAACCCTCTCGTTTCTCTGTGTGTGTCTACAGGAGTATCTGGACCTGTGCGCCCCAACGGAACAGTATTCCCCCAGCTTCCCCGACACTCGCAGCTCTTGCTCCTCTGGTGACGACTCAGTGTTTTCCCACGACCCCTTACCGGACGAGCCCTGCCTCCCCAAGTACCAGCACATTAATGGAAACGTCAAAACATGAGCCCCCACCCACCCTGTGCCCACTAGGCTTTACCTGCCCTAGTCTTACCACGAAAATCCCCCCACACTCCTGCCCCCCCATCACCCCTCTGGCTTCCAGTGGACTAATGGACCCAGATGGGACTGGGCTGGTGGCAGCGCTGCTGTCACACACTCACACTGCCATGCACTCACCCTACATACACTACATGTTCACATGAGGTCTTAGATGAGGGATAGAGACCCTGAATAAGCTGTTTTTATACTGACTGAATGAATTGCCGTTCCCCTGGGACCCTCCTCCTCCTCCTGCTCCTCCTGCTCCTCCTGCTCTCTGCTGAACACACAGACTTTTCATATTCATTCTCGTGTTTGTACCCAGAGATTTTTTTTTTCTTGCAATCCACAACGTTACTTGTTTGCCGATCTCAGTCCAGCGACTGGCATTTCAAGATTGTTGTTTGCTCCTGGAAGAATGTATGGACTCATGTGAACTTAAAACAAGGGACTAGAAGAGGATGACACATAGGAAAACGGAAAGGACTAAGAGACAAAGCTCTAACTAACAAAAAAGAGGAATAGGAGGAGAGCACTTATAGAAACTGCTCTCCTGTTTATTTTGTAATATTGATGCATTTCTTTTTCAGTTGTCTTGATAAACCTTCCCAATTATTTCGGAGAAAAATACACAGTATAATGTATATTGCTGGGTATATTTGTAAATATATTCAAATATGTATAAATATATATATAAATATATATATATATATATTTACAATGAATTATTTTTTTGTATGGACCCTGAAATAACCCCACCCTCCTTATCTTACTTTGAGTTTGAGGCAGGAATGCTAACAGGTTATGTGTCCTATATTTCCTTTCACACGCAGACAGACACACACACTTCCTCACAGACATACAGACACGGATACACACTTTAATATACACAAACGCCTGTCTTACTCTCACTCAGTAACACAGTTGAGTATTGGCTTTCAGGGACTGAGGTAGCATGTTAATTTATTGACTTATGTTTTTTTTCAATGAATCAAAAACGTCTGGAATAAAAAAAGAACAAAAACAATATGGCAGAATTTATGACATTAATGATGCTGATAATACTTAAATAATCCATTAAATGTATGGTAATTTAAATTGCAGTTACAGATAAAAACTATTTTTAGTGGGTTTAAAGATCCAGGTTTTGTAAGTTTTATATATGAATGTGAATATTAAGTTAAATTTTAAAACTGTACATTTTATAGTCAGCTAATCCATTTTTTATAGATTATGATGCCATGTCTATCCAGTCATTTTACTCTTTCTTAGCTTTGCTTTAGGAAATACAATTGTTTTCTGGATATTTATATATAATTGAAAGAAAAAAAGACTTTTGGAGATACTTACAAGCAATCCACTCCCTCATTTAGACTAAATATAGAATGGAAATTTACCGGACAGAATTGAAAGCTGAAAAACAAAGTATTAAATCATCAAGTGTTTGTTTTTTTTTGTTTGTTTTGTTTTCTACTGGACCAACTTTAACATGTTCTTTTGCAAGTGTTTATGGCACATTTGTGAAATAAATGATGAAAAAAATATATCGTCCTATTTTGTGAATTGAGTGTTGGATGTGTAAGATGTGACACAACATTATTGACTGAACACATTTTATTTCTTGACGTGGCTCGAGAGAGGGAGTAGCTAACTACTATGAGTGTTTTTAAAAGGAGGTATTTTAGTTAGTATTCTTCTATTAAATAGGTCAGTGTCTGCAGATAGTGCCTCCTTTTTGTTTTAGTTTATTTTGAGAAAGAGTGTGTCATTGATTTACATATAAAGTCTCAATGCAAAAACAATAATCAACACAAACACAAAGTAACTGTGATCAAGTTACTGAATTTATGCCAGAAAGCAATTTTGTTCATTAGCAGGGGTTGCCATGATGGTGGGGCTTCGTGTCCCTACCTGTCTGACTTTTATCAGACTAAGAATCTTTCCATAGCCTCCTGGCAGACTCGATTAGCTGATTGATCTCCTTTTTTGTCTTATCACAACAGATGTAATTGAACAGAGTGAGTAGCTGATTTATCTTATTGGATGTAAATAAATTAAAGTTGATCTATGAGTGAGTGTGATGACTAGAGGCAGCCATGTCTGTGGCTTGTCACACCTGGCAAGAAAGTTCTCCACAGGGCATGACGAAGACGAAGACGCTCACCGATCGGTCATGGCATTAGGCTGAGCTTGCACTGAAAACACCAATGTTTACGTGAGTTATATCTGTTTAGAGGTAATGTGATGTTCAGCGTGTTAGCATGTTACAGATGTTAATTAACGATCTGATCATAACTTCAGGAAGTGTGATATTAATATTACTGGATTATTGTTGGATAAAAGATCTGCTGGAAGCTATTGTGCACTTAAACTCCCAACGTGAGAGCTTGTTCTTTTCCAAGGTGACTACATCAAGTAAAAAGAAAAAAAAACAATCTTTAACATAAATCTTGATCCCCGCTATCCCCCAAGCTTCAACTTGTTCTGAATAAACATACAGACACTGCCTCCGAGTCTTCCTCCAATAAACGTGTCCCTTCATGTCTCCGGAACCTGAAAAAGGGCTTGGAGGGAAGAGTCAGTCAGAAAACATTCCTCTTTTTCTATAGAATAAGGGGGAGGAAAACACCTACAGCCCTGGATGATTGAAGGGGGATTGGAAAGAAAAAGTGGCAAGATAAACCACAGCACCATACACCCTCATTAAAGGTGGGAGTGAAGAGAAAGGCAGCCGGATATCCACACTGGCTATTTGATCAGAATGGCTGTCTATTGTGCTGCAGGCTGATGGCACACACAAGTAGAGAGGGAGCAGGGAGGGGTGAACTCCAGGGAGACCAAATAGAGGATTACATTGTTCCATCCTGACAAAATGCCCTCTGAGCTGTCATTAAATTTATGCGAGACAAACACACTCAATCTGATGTCTGTGATGCAACGGATTATAACCCAGTGCAACGTGTGCTCCTTTTAGAAACACCTTCATCTGTTCATGCAAGGATGATGCTCTGTCGTCCATTAATACTAAATGTTTTCATTCGCAGCACATCCTCGTACAACATTTGCAGTTTAAACAACAGTGATGCTCCCACCCGGCTCAGTCAAAGCCCTAAATGAGTTTTTACTTGCAGTGTGTTCTGTTCCCTGGTTTCCTAATGTCCTGGAGATTAACCCAGTGACCCACAAATGTTAGCTCTGAATGACTTTAGGGAGACGGGGCAGTAGCAGGAAGACAAAGAGAAGAACATTTATGTGGAAGTATTGAACCACCTCTGGGGCGCAAATGTAAGATTTGCTCAAGGAAAGTTTGACAGGACCCTTATTTTGCCAGAGGATAAAGCCAGAGGCCGTCTGACAGACCGATGGCCTGACATTTTGGTGGTAAAAGTGAAATCCATTCAGATGCTGCTGTGTCTTCTCCTCCTCTGTGTCCTCCCTCGTCTAGCTATCTGCTGGGGCCTTGTGTGTTTGCACAAGGCTTGGTCCTCTGGAATGTCAACATGAGGCCTTTTTGTCAAGCCAGAGGAGCCCACATCAACTGGAGATAAGACCGCACAAGGGGTGGGCAGGGAGGAGGGTGGAGGTGGGGGCTAGGGTCAGAGGGTGGGAGGCTGGCGGACGTAGCCAGAGGGCGACTTAAAGTTTAACAAAACTGCCAATTTACCAGAGAGAGCGTAACTCTCTCACCCTCTCACCAAACCCCTCCCTATAGTCTCATCTTACATTTATTTTATTCTTTGCAGTTGATGTTTCACTGACGTTTTCTCCACTGACCGCTGGGTCAGCGTGTGCATCTGTCAAGGCTGAGCTCCTCGGCCTACGTTTTGCCTTGCATCCAACGGTTCATCGCTAGGTCAGTGCTCATGAGAGGGAGGGGCATACTTGTGTTTGATTAAGGACTTGCAAGGCACCATGTCTGGTTCCGCATGGAAGAATAAACAAGTGGAGTATGTGTTTGTATGTAGTGCAGCATGTGTGAGCGAGGATGTGTGTGGTTTGTGGCCCCGTGGGATCTCCTGAACATTTGCTAATGGCGCAATTGTGTCTGAGCGATTGTAATTCACAGATTCTATGCTGACTTTGCTGTGTCTACAGGTATGATGTAACAGGTTTTGGAGTGCAAACAGTGGAAAACGAAGAGCCGAAATGTAATTATTTAGAGGAAGATAATGGGGTAGAGTTGCCAGAACTCAGCTAACATCCTAAAGTTTGGACTGCTTTTTGTTTGTTGACTAAGCAGGAGACAGGGGAATAATGTGCCCCGTTTATTAGTGTTTAGTCAGATTTAAGTAGGTACTACAAAGCAAACCTATGATGTATGCACACACACACACACACACACTGAATTCACATGGTGACATTCACTCTGCATTGGTAAGGATTGTTACACTGGGCTAATGTGGCACGGTTTAAAGCTCTGGGTGTGTTCTATAAACGAGCTTAGTCATAATGTTCCCTGCCCAGTGATGCCAATCACAGCACTCACCCCGTAGGTCAGTCATGCTCCCTGGTGTCTTGTCTCGCAGCGATGATGTCATGTGCTGACATCAAAAGTCATAAATCCTGATCTACTAATCCATGCTCATGACACATGCTCATAATGTCCTGCCAAGGTGTCAAACATAGGTTTTCCAATGGTTGTTTTTTAAATTCTCCCCACAAATAAAATGCCTCATGTACTAAAGATTTATTTGGGTTTGAGTTTGCAGCTAAGGCAAAGTTGTGTTTTTAAATGAAGCCTGGTGTTAAAGAGTGCACTGGCAACTTTCATGCATTAAAGGGGTCAAAGTATCTAACCCTAACTACGGAATAACCCTCCAAAACATGGGTTAGCACAAAGCTCTCCCTCCTGGTAGATGACTGAGGTACGTAACATAAGGTTATAAGTTCACATTACTCTGTGTGACTACAGCACATTGATTTCGACATGGAAAATTCATAATGTGGCTTTAAAATGAGTTTACTTCTATCTGACTTAAAATTAGCAGTTTATTCCACAACATTGTGTTTTCACCTGTTGGGCATCATTTCACAGTAGCAGTTACTGTTTTTATTTATGTTTTCCACATTGTCTATGTCTCTTTCATGCTTAAACTGACAGCTGTGTTTGTACGATCACCTGCCAAGCCAGTCGCAGGTGTCCAGCACACTATCTATGCAGTTTACATTATGTTCCGTTGAACTGTTATACTTTAGAGGTAAACATCTCTGGAATAAATGAGAGTAAACAGCTAAATCTTTGGACTCAAGCAGCCAAGCTTAGAGAGAACTAAGCTTGCCTGAGAACTTGAAGCACATTATATAACCGACAGGAGGACAGAAAAGGTGCACGGAGTCTGGTGTCACTGCTGGCCTCTGTGTCAGGAGCCAGACTTGATGGAGATGCATGGCAGCGTAGAAGCAGGAGAGTGAACCACTCTAGTACTGTTACTGTCATGAGCAAACACAGACCCATGCTCGTAAAAAAAAAAAAGCTTGTAAAAAGAGTGCCCATAAATGATGTTTAATTGAAAATGTGCAGGAGGGCAGTTTGTCAGCGCTATGGCTCCCAGCAGTCCACGTACACAGACTGGTGCTGGGAGTGGGGGAGCAGGAGAGGGGGAAAGAAAAGCAAGGAGTGGAAGAAAAGAGGTTGGCTCAAAAGTACTAGAATAGAACTAGATAAGACAGTAGTCAAAGACATGATTCACAGTCAGAACCATGCATCGACGGGAGCTTGTTTAAGTCATTCAGGACAAGATGAATATCATCCTCGTCTAATACTATCCCCGTAAATTCTCCCAGCCCTTCCAGTTCTACGTAACGTTACCATGAACTGAATAAAATAAAATGTCCCACTAGAGATCTGGAGGAGTGTTTTTGGACGCCCAGCAGCAAATGTTGGCGCCTACCTTTGTCAGGTGCACTGTTTTCACAGTCGAAATGATGAATGGTCACCATGACAACGCCATGGTGATGGACAGGGTATATAAATTGCATGGGAAATAAATCACCACAAGACCCTCCTCTCCTTTTTACCTGCACCGGCCTTCACAGCTAACAAGAGGTGCACTGTTTCTCTGAATGCCGGCACAGCTCGTTTCCCCTCACCCCCTCCTCTACTCAATTTGTCAATTTCAAATATGCTTTCAGCATTTTGTTGGTTCTCTTTCTGTCCGTGTTTGTGTCTCCCGACTTCTCTTCCTGACTTTTCCCGGTTTTCTTTTGCTCCCCTCACTCCTCCCTGACTTGAATGGCACAAATGATTGTGTGCTGCTGAAAGTTCGAGGGCAGATAAAGGGAAACTGCTCTCTCCCTTTCTCATTCTCTACAGTAAGCAGGTCATTAAATAAAAATGTGCAGTGAGTGACATGCTTCTATACCTGCCTGTGTGCTCACAACCAACAAGAGCTTGCTCTGTCCTGCCCAGGCAAGACAGGATAACTATAGCTCCTGACTTAATCACTTAGCTCAAAGCCCTTCAGTTCTCTCTGCCTCTCTTTGTCTTTTCTGTTTTGTCGCCACCTGCCAATAGTAAAGTGTTGCAACATTATGGATTGTTTTTTTTTCCGTCAGAGACAATGATGGGTGTGAGCAGAGATGGTTCTTACACGCACAGATCGGAGAAAACAGTTTGCGCTGCGAGCTAAAATGTAGGCTCCGGGTTCACCGGCAGGTTAGCATCAGTCTCCTCTATGTTCAACATGTTTGCCCATTTTCCAGGAGAGAGCAAATTAAAGCTGCGTCAGGGAATCTCAGTCTTTGTCATAGACCGACACGACGCTGATCAACAACACAAGCTGCGGTGCGTCTGCTTCTTCTGCACACTGAACCAGTCTAAATATTATGTATATAAATGGACAATAAACTGACTCCAGTCATTGAATCTCAGCCCATTTCTTGCTGTAAATACATTCCTTCCCATGCTCCATGAGGTGGTTGGCCCCTGCCTGAGCATGAGGGGAGAAAGAGGTAGGAGCAAAGGAGAGAGGGCCCCTGAAAAGGTGCTTTGTGCTGGTTTAGAAGGGCCTGAGGCTTTCGCCTGTCAGAGGTTGTGGTTCTAGGCCAGCAGCCAGGCCTTCAGACCCTCTCACTGGCAGAGACCAAACTACCATCTGGAGTGACGGGCCCTTCCTGAACTGCTCCGTGAGCTGCACAGAGCCGGGCTGGGTTGAGTTGTTTAGGCGAAGCTGAGACACGCCACAGAGATCGGCAAAAATAAACCACTGGTACTTGGTGAAATTGTTTGGCTGTGGAGCCTTAACTCTGAAGATCACTCCCATGGGAGGGTGGAGTGGCCTCACGTTGAAGATTAGAGTAGAAAACAGATTCACAAATGTGATCAGGCTCGTTGATTATTTTATCGGACCGTATGATTTCTACTCAGAAACCTGCTCCGGTGGCCTTTGGCTGCCCCCCAAAAAAGAAATAGAGAACACATGGTGTGAAAGGAGTCACGATTATCAAAACTGATTAACTGTATTCACCAAGGTCTGCACCCTGACTGTCATCAGCTGAGGCACGTGGGAATGATCGGCACACGTCATGGTGCTGCAAACACGGAGTGAAGCTCAAAGTAGCTTCACTGACTTCTGACTGTTTGTTCATGGGATTTGTTTACTTTTTGGATCCAGACAGATATAGAGCAGAAGTAGTAGGTGTAATAAAGGAGTGAGAAGTTCAGACTGAAACAGTCTGTGTCACAGACCCAATCGGAGTTTATACAAAGCTGTGTGCCAAACACAGGCTCGTATAAACTAAGATTTGGTCTGTTGAGTGCATTTACTGTAGAGTTCTCTTCAGCATTTTAGCCACACTGTTTCACATGACGTGAAATCAAAGCTCTCCCCTTCAACTGGAAAGCAAGATAATTCATGGTACATTTAGTCGGGCGGAGAAAAATGTGAACCACATTGTGTCGGGTGTTTTACTGGGGCACATTTCTGTTGTTCCCCATCCCCCAACTCAGTTTCTGGAGCTTGTCCAAGCCAAGCAAATTATGGACCAATATCATTTAATATGAGCCTCTGTCGCACAAAAACACCACTACGCTCCAGGTCTCCTGGAACAGGTTAAATCCTAGAGGCCCCTTTGACTGAAAGGGGGAAAACATAAAAGAACAAAAGCTCAGACTCCGAAAGAGAGCAGAAATCACTGGAGAGAATGGGATGCAAAGCAAAAAAGTACGTCACATGACTGATCAATATTGTATATCAAAAAATCATCGTGTGCTCTCGGAGGCCTTGAAACTGTCTCCCAAACCTTCCAGGAACGACAGCTGGAGCCATCAGGAAGTTCAAAAGAAAATCTTTTTTCTCACTTGAGGTCAAATACATTAAATGACATCTGATTGTCTTTAGAACTTCTGTGGTAGTTTTGTAGTTTTCGAGAGTCTTGGCCATTAATGTAAAACTAGTTCAGTTGTGTGGGACTGTTTTTTATTTGAATTTGTGTGAACTGAATTTTAGTTTTACGCTTAATTTTAGTTTGTAAAGTGTGATTCTTCCCAATGATTACTATTTGTAAGCGACCATTACAGTTTGGGGATTTTGCATGAACAACAGGGAAGTCCAGTCACCAGTCGGTGTTTCTGGCTTCCAGTAAATCCACAGTTCAGCAGAATCATGTGGGCGTATAAGCCTCTGCATGCACTTAGATTGTGTTCCCCAGGTTTCACCTCTGCGTTTCAGCCTGGTGTGAAACACTCTAATGGCCCTGTTGTTTACAGTAGTGTTAAGTGTGTTCCCCTCCAGGATCAGTCGGAGCCATAATCCCCTCTTCATTCCCACTGAGGCCCAGAGTGTGTGTAAGTGGACATGGGTGATGGCAGACAGGGAACGGCTCACCGGCCAACCCATTCAAGCCAGCCACGCAGCTACGTACAAACACAGGAAAACACACACTCTGGCACTTACACGCAGACACCCACACATGCACAATAGCAAATTAGGAAGGGTTTCCAAGATATGACCTCCTCCTTTTCTGTTCTCTCTGTGTTTTTATGTCATGTCACCTTGTAAAACGGCTTTATGGTCTTCACAGGCCCGATGACTATGAGTGCTGGGAGGTGGATTGTGGGAGATTTAGAACTCCTTCAGGACCAGCACTTAGTGCCAGTGACAAGAGAGCATCTCCAGAAGGCATAACCTAGCAAACTCAGAACCTCTTTAATCCCACTTCCTCTCCAATTCTTTATTTATTTTCCCTTTGGCTTTTTCTAGGACCACGGGCTTACAGAAACATACAGTTCACATTCAACATTTAGTGCCAGTGCCCTTCTACACAACTAAGGATACTCTGTAAATAATCTCTCAGCGTGTCTGTCATCAAAAGTCGACATGAAACCGACCAATGACTATACTCTTGTTGTTTGGAGGTTCAGACCCAAGCATCGTCTCAGTTTTACACAGAGATGAATACATTTACCGGCTGGACTCCACTTGCAGGTCACACGTCACAGAAGCACAGTCTGCAGTCATTTATATAATACGCAACACAACAGAACTGAAAAAGAAAATCTGCATGAGCGACTAAATGAGAAATCCACGCGACTGAAAAAGAGGAGAAAGGTGGAATTATGTTGGTGTGTTAATCTAATCAGGTAGGTGTTACCCATTAGCACTGTGGCTTCATGTCAGTAGACGTAGCATTTTTCTGCCCCCTCTTTCACTTCCTTCTCCTTCTCCCCCAACTTTCCATCTTCCGGTTTCTGCGTGCAGGCCTGCCTCTGTAATGTCCATGCATGCTTTATATCAGGCAATTAGTGCTCAGATTGGGATTTATACTTTCTAGCCACAGCCCTACTTTAGTTTATACATGACCATGGGGATATGGCTGTATAAGAGGAATGCATCAATAAAAGCACCCTCATCACATGGTTCACTCAAATATTTCACGGTTTAGGATAAAGAGGAATGCGTGTATAGAGACCTGTATCATGTACATTTGCATAAATGTTAGAAACATTTTAGTTTTTTTATGGGTTCTATGTGCAGTTTGTGCACAGTTCTGTGTATGTGACTTGTTTTTTCAACTCAAACTATCGTCTCTGCGTTGTCACAAAAGAAAATCAAAATCAAAATGTTCCCCCTACCCCTTGCATTTTAACCACGGGTACGCTCACACTCAAAACAGACACTAAATAAACATGGGGTAATGCAAACACACACGGGCTCCTCCGCTGCTGCCGTGGTGTGAGAAATCTCTAAAAACTCTGAAAACTTGTGTGTGTAACAGAAGAGCTGACCACAAATTCCAGTGAGTGCCCAGCCATCGGTCACTGCCTCAAGTCCAAAACCACAAATCACACGAGGCCACAGAGAATGCAGCGAAGTTTATCTTTCATGATCGTAATACATCTGCGCGCCACCTACCGTTTTTACATTCACTCCCATATACAGTTAAAGGAATTGCTTTACAGTACAGACTCACAGAGACAGACAGTCTGTGTAAAGACAAAGAAGACTGTCAAACAAACACATTCAGACCAAATTCAATCACCATAATGATCCTCATCAATCACAGTGGACATGAGTATGAGTTTGTGATAGAGATGAATCATGTCTGATAAATTGAATCCATTTAATTGGGCGCATGTCCTGAAGATGAGCAATGAGCTAAACACATTCCTCAGATTTGATTTCAAATTAGTTGGGTAAAATGGAGAGGGGTGGTCACGAACACGAACACTACCCGCCGTGAGTAATAGGGTGTTTTTGTGTGTGTGATCATCTATAACTAAAACATCCATTTTATGATTGGAAGCTTCTGTTGGAGTAGGTGTTAAAATGTCTATTCTCTGTTGAAAGTTTTATTTGGACTCGGTATATATGATGCTCTGTCTCTGCCTCCTTTTACATCCCACTCTGCATGTGTATGTACGTGTGTGTGGTTTCCTGTGCGGCATAGTCTCCAGGTTGTGCTCTGGAAGAAAAATTTACGACGAAGGATGTTTGGTCTTCCTCTAGCTACGGGGCAGGAAAAGTTGTGAAATATGTGTGAGCAATAAAAAGACCAGTGTGTTTGTGTTCAAACATATGCACACTGTGTGCATATAGACACACACACACACACACATGCCTGCGTGATTGTTGGTAGTGAAGCACTCAGTCAAGGACTGAGCGATTCAGACGTG
>JAUMHF010000007.1:4567241-4590950 GCA_032359275.1 Microctenopoma steveboyesi | reverse complement strand
GAGCAATAAAAAGACCAGTGTGTTTGTGTTCAAACATATGCACACTGTGTGCATATAGACACACACACACACACACACACACACATGCCTGCGTGATTGTTGGTAGTGAAGCACTCAGTCAAGGACTGAGCGATTCAGACGT
Source organism: Microctenopoma steveboyesi (assembly GCA_032359275.1). Lineage (NCBI taxonomy): Eukaryota > Metazoa > Chordata > Actinopteri > Anabantiformes > Anabantidae > Microctenopoma > Microctenopoma steveboyesi. Next base: position 4,590,808 of record JAUMHF010000007.1, on the reverse strand, counting down.
GTGACGAGGGAGAGAGAAGATACTCTGCAGTACAGAGAGAGGTGAGAAAGAGTTACTGGGAAGCGGAGTCTGTGTAATTCTTGGCGCTGTATTCGCACCCTGTTACATTCCTTCCATGAAAGAATGCACTGAGTATAAAAGCCATTAACTGTAGAGGTTGTCCAACAACAGCCTAGCCCATTTACTATGGTATCATTTACTGCCTTGTTAATTATCTGCCTGCATTAAAATACGCCATTTTGACCAAAACTGGCCCTTGTGAGCATGTGTGTGGTTTAAGCTATGTCTGCAAGACAGATATTGCAAAATAGCAATTAAGCAGTGGCTTTTCTTCCACTGGTCAGAAACCAACCAACTCGCGTTCCTGCGGCGTCACATTCTGCTACTTTGTCAAGGCTTTTGGCGACAGCTTCTCAGAGGAAATAATTTCAACTGATAGCCATCACAATAGATCAATTATTAAAGAGATTCTTGTTTTTTTGTTTGTTATGAAGGACTATTAGTGACGTCAGGGAAATGGACACGTTTCGCTTCTTATACCAATGCCAAAATTATCACATGACAAAGAGCTTGACAAAGTGGCAGAAAATGACCATGATTCTATTTTAGGTGTGCAATACATTTGTGCTTCTTTATACAAACTAATTGCTGAATAATAATAAAAAGATATGCGCAACGCGTGTGCTTTTCCAGCTGTGGGTGAGACCGTGACTGGACAACTGATGGGTTAAAGTGTGTAAAGCATGTGTGTGTGTGTGTGCATTTAGCTCCCTGCTGCATGAGAGCTGAAACAGAAACGCTTACACACTGGACACAATGTTTCTTTCAGTAATAATCCAACTGGATGAGCTCCAGTGAAAACAATATGATGGATGAGATGGTAATCTATTTACCCACATTTTCAGATTCTTGGAGCAGTAGGACTGACCTCGATGTGCTGCTGTGAGGGGAAACCATTAAGTTCCTTTACCTTACGTCCAATTTAAGAACTGTGGCTGTTTTGGTGCAAGTGTGTAACGGTTATTGATCTAAAACACCGGCGATTATATCGCAAAATGCTGACCTGTGCTGAAACATAAAATTTGTGGGTAAATACGCGACAATGTGAGCCCAGGAAAGCTTCTGAAATCCTTTAATGGGACTTTTGGAACCACCGTTAAACCCTTTCCACCCCCACCTCCCTCATCCCACACTGCTGATGTCTCCACACTGTGGCATACAGTAAAATTATGGCCTCATTAAGTCGGTGGGAGGGAGGAGGGGGTGCTGGTGGTTAAGTTTCAGGGTCTAACTGCTGCTGCTGGCGCGATGCTATCTCCTCAGGCTCAGGGGAGCACAAGGGATCAACAACTCGCTCTCACCCTCTTGCAAGCTATGGGTGCAGACAGTTTGGTGCCGCGAGGTCCGGAACCAGTAATGGGCAGAGTGGCTAATGCTCCCTGGCGAACTAACGGGAGCATGTGGTGTGGTCTCCCCGTTTTTTCTGCAGAGGTCACAGGCTATACTTCATTGCAAAACCATTAGTTAAAGTCTTTGTCAGCATTATATTGTTTAATTTCTGTGAAAAAAGCAGTACGACATGACTTTCTAAGAACAACAATTCACAATGTCAAACTTTGGTGAAGAGGACACAGCTTGGACCACATTGTTATATAAATAGGTCACAGAGTTGCGACATGAATAAAGACACTGTCTATCGATATACGACAGAAACGATGTGCTTGCCAAATGCAACGTAAGGAATCTACGATCCCCTGCTCGGCCACTTTTTGGCACCCTTCTCAGGCTCGTGGCTGTGAGCGTTAACATAAACGCAGTTACAAAGACACAATGAAATGTGGACATCATGTAAGCGTTTGTGAGCCATTTATTGTGCAACAAACCAGTTCCCTCAACATCAACCCCTCCACACACCCCCACCCCCACCCCAGTTGATGTTTTCTACAACCCCAAACACATCAGTTCATTTCTGACACAGTCGTGACAAATTACAAACGGTCCCTGAGCTCAGGGTTGGTGGGAACACCACATGCAGTGTGTTTGGAGATGAAGGGCTGATGAGAGCCAAGCTGCTGTCAGAAACAGACATGCACACAACTAACAATGCAGCTCTGACAACCACCGGTGACCATATGGTGGCACTTAGTTGAACTCTTTGTCAGCATTATATTGTTTAATTTTCATATATGCCTTCTTAATATGTTTATGTTTATTCCCATAATGGAATTTGGATTTGTGCACTAGATAAATATTTACAGCCCAGATGAAAAGTAATTCATCGGGTTTATGAGAGATTCTTAGGAGGAGGCAGGTTGGATGGGAATAGTTGGTGAGATTTCTGAAACAGAAAGGTTTATGAAATAGAGTTTTTCTAGAGTGAATTGTCATCACTTCACCTTCTTTGGTTATTTTCAGGTGATGTCACCGTTTTGGTGGGATGATCAAGTAAAGTACAGCCGTACAGTATATCCTCCTGCAGCTCTGCACTCAGGACATGCATCAGTGCATTTCAAATGAAATGCAAAATCTCATTTTATTCACAGCTGAAACAGATCCGCTCTGCATTATGTGCAGATTCTGTCTGAAATATGAACAAACAGACAAGTAGAGGTCCAGTGAACCTGAAGCAGCAACATACTAGGTTAGTTTTAGGTTACCGAGTGGATGATTCCCCACTTAGCTAACAGAGAGTTGATTCATTGTGGGGGTAAAAGGTGATCAATGGTCCATTGCATCAGATAAGCACCTGACTGGGTGGCTGGATGGATCTCTTCTCAAGAGTTCAGGATAAACAATGCAGTCCTAGTGTCACGCAAAAGCACCTGAAAATTCAGGGACAATCAGAGCTTTTCAGAGCGCGCAGCAAGGTGAGTTGGTCAGGAGTGAGGAGGGCAGCAGAGGCAATAAAGGCTGTGTGATTAACAGGAAAATGACTTAGCTGATGGATTTGGTGAAGGCAGCTGAGTCAACCTCTGTGTTTCGGTGTACGTGCAGGGAGGATGTCAGAGCAGTAGTATTGCAAAGTTTGCATTAAGAGGGAAAAAACAGACACTGTTTAGCATTGTTTCTGATGAACGATGTGGTAATTGATAGAAGATGGGTTGCACATAGAACTCCAGATGGAGAAAGCAAAGCATGAAGGATGAGAAGGAGGAATGTGGAAGATCACCATCTTTGCTACTCGATGCTGTAATGTCTCCCTCAAAAGTCATGATCTAACACATGAGCAGAAACACCTGTTCAGAGCTGGCGGTCTCAGTGGTAAAGTGATATGTAGCAGGAGAAAGAGAAGACAAGAGTGGGTGTATGTAACATCTTCGCTTGATGCAGTTGAGCAATTAAGCATTAAAACAGCAAGGATTACTTTTACTTTACCTGGCAGACGCTTTTATCCAGTGCGACTTACAGGGAGCTAGCGCTGGGTGTCTGGCTCAGGGACACACCTGGAGTCAGCCTGGGGTTGGAACCTGCAACCTTGTGCATCCCAGTCTTATACTAAACCCATTGAGCTACCAGGCCACCTGAATGAGACTGAGTGGGCAAAGCGTTTGCTGGTGTAGTTTGTTACAGTGGGAATAAAAACCACATCTACTGTCATGCTAGTTATCTGAGAGGTCTTATTTAGATGGCAGTAAGGTCCCTGAGTATGTGGAATCAGCTGAACTCAGAGCTTTAGATGGGTACGTTTCTTTTTGCTGTGTGGTGTAGGGAGCGCCAGGCTCTGTGGGTCTTTACTAATGACTGTACAGACACAGAATTTCTGATTCACATGCTCAAAATGTCATACTTTCTGTTTCTGACAGTGATTGGAGGAGGCAACTCAAACCAAATGCAATTTGTGTCAGAAAAAAGACTTGATGCTCAACAGAGACACTTTTGGAAGAGCATTCCTTTAAACAGGTTTGGATGTGTTCTCGGCCTATTAGGCTCTCCATTACCACATGCTGTGAAATCATACACACGTCACCCAAACAGTGAATTTAAAGTCAGCTGACACATGCACTGTAGCCACCACCACCCATCTGATCTGTGTTTGCATGGGCCAACAGCTCCATCGCCAGATACATAGTGAGGTGCTGGCTGGGGGCTTGTGTTCCACACTGGACTTGCTAGAAGACAGCAGTGTGTGTCTCTCTCTGCATTCCTGTCCGCTGTGTCCTTTTCAGCCTAAAACAAACAATCTCTGCGCTCAGCATCAAACAAAAGAGCAAAAGTGCCCAAACTTGTGTTTTCAAGTGAGCTTGAAGTTGTTTGCCTTCATGTGAGGATGAAGTCACAGACATTGGGCTGTTGACCATCTGGGAGGGGCTTGACATAGACGATGTTCTTGACAAAGAGGTCAAATAGCCTTTGACCATGGAAACATATTAATCTTGATAAAGAGATGAAGGAAAGTTTGAGTTAAGGTTAAGCAACAATGGCCTGATGGGAGGAAAGACTTCAGACATTTCTGTAAAAACCTGCATGTTTCCCTCCAGTGCTGCTTCCCTTTCACTCACAAAAACACATTTTTCTTCTGTCTCCTGGAAAGCAGCCTCTCCGTGAGTTTTTCAGCTCTGACCAGAGCCCTGATGTTTCCAGTTAAGCAATAGTAGAAGCCTCTCATTTGACAAACTCTGAGAGTTCTGGTCTACCAAATGAGAGCCTATCCACATGAAGGCTGCTGCTCGCAAATGAAACTTTTACTGATCCCACAAAACACATGCACTATCTCTCATATACAGGACTTGTGATTTATGCCTGCAAGCATTGTCAAGATGCTGCAAACCAGCTGCGCTAATTGATAACAGTGTAGTTTATGAGTGTGGATCATCACTCACACTCCTGCAAATGATTTAGCAACTCTCAGTGTGGCTGAGCGATCAAACACACAAGCTTGGGCGGCTTGACATTGTTTGATAGTCAATTCTGACCAAGTCCTCTTCTCTGTGGGTGACAAAGGTCAGACAGTCCTTTCCCCCGCAATGACTTTATTTTGAAAATGACCAAATCCTGTGACAAGATAGTGTGTCGAAGTCTACCGTGGGAGATATCAATGGAAGAGACCACACCGGGAATAAGGGTAAATTTGACTATTTAACACATATGTTTTGATGAAAGGCATGTGCCTGTGTATGAGTCAAAGGCACCTGGCTGATGATAATAACAGAGGTGAGGAAGGGAGAGGAAAAGCAGAGTGAGGGGGACAGAAAAACATTTTTACTAGCCTGCACAGTAGATCACTCTCACCCGAGGGTGCAGTCAGGAAAGGTTGGCCTGCTTTATTGACTGTTTGGCAGCTCGCTGGGAAAAGGAGGGAAAGGATGAACGGATCGTCGTTTCACCTGAAACAGTTCTAATCCAATAAGAGTTACTGCTCCTGTCAGACTATAAGCACAACTGGCAGACTTGTGGTGCACTCATATGTGATGCATCACGCTTTTATCCAGAGCGACTTGCAGGAAAGCACACACATACCGAAAGCAACTCGGAGCTCAGTGTCATGCCCAAGTACACTTCAACATGTGGATGGGAGGAGATGGGGCCTGTGGTTGGTGGACAAGCTGCTGACCCACCGCCAGAACTAAAACAAGATTAGAAACATATAAATATAAAGGTCATCATACTGTAACCACTGAACTAGTAGACTAGTCGTGTAACTACCGTAAAATTAGGCAGTGTTTTGCATAAACAGCTTTATTACCAAGCAACAATGACATATTGACCTATGACAAAACAAATCAAGTCTCTGCAAATCGATTTCTAACACTACAAATTAATAAAACATACAGTCGGCAGCAGTATAGGTAATAATTGGAATTTGGACCAGGCATTGCAATGTTTTAAAACTCCAGTTGTTTCCTGTTTTGTCTTTTCTCCAACATCTGTCATCATAATGTCAGTGCTATACGCTCACACCGATGCAGCAGGTGTATTTGTTAGAACACTTAGTTTGATCATTTTATTGCTGTTTCCTCTCACGTTACCTCACAGCTTTTATATTGTTTCTCAACAAGTAGGAACACGACGGTTCACTTTCTACTTTTGGTAACAGCAGCAGTACTGAGAAAGCGCCGCCACAACAAACATGTATCAAGTAGCATATTTCATTTTAAATCCTTTAAAACTAACTAAAGAAAACTAAAACTGTGGCAGTAGTCCGCACATTTTGCCACCTTCAGCTTAAAGATTTACGTGTTTTAAATCTAGATTCTATTACAACTAAAAATGTTTTTTTCCTTCCCCTAGGTGGTAAAGATTCAGGGTGCAGTAACACGACACCTGGTCACCACTGTTTCTGGGAGAAACTCTGTTATTCAACTCCTTGGAACAGTCCTCGTTAGCAGCCAACAGGCACACGCAAACAGCACGTGGAGGTGTTCCAACTTGTTGGGGAACAAACTGAAAAGATTAACGCAAAATAGTTGCTGCACACAGCCAGAGCAAGGTAGGATAATAATCCTGCCGGGCTGGGACACTGCTAAAAAAAGAACAACTTGAGTGAAGCTCCTGTAAGTGGTTTATTTATGATCTCTAATTCTGCCCCGCAGCAAACGTGTCTTTCTGGGAGCAGAGCCCTATCTGTTGGCTGTGAACTGCCAACCAGACCCAAAGCGGATACAGCAGAGACAACAGAAAGCCTGCTGGGCTTTCCAGCACCCAGTCTTAATGAGAACACCCAGTTGTAGCATGAAATTGCCCAACAAGACTGCACATGCAGATGCACCACAGTCACCTAGAGGAGAGCCAAAGTTTTCTTTGCTACTGATTAAAAGTGCTCAGGTGGAGGTGGGAGACTTGGAGGTATTGGTATCATATTGAATTGTCACTGAATTGTTGTGTTTCTAACTTCATCTCATTATTTTTTATAGCTATCTTCTCAGCTCTGGTTCTAGTAAATCATATTTGGACCTCCATTTTCATATTTACTATTTATTGTCTGCTTGTAAAGCACTAACTGTTGTAAATGTGCTATATAAATAAATTTGACCTTGACCCTTGACCTCGGACCATCTGTACAATTTACACACACTGATCTGAAAGTTGATGTGTCTTATGCTAAGCTAAACTCACCAGCAGCTGGCTATAGCCATATCACACTGAGCGGAGGACAGAGGACGGGTTTCACATTTCAGTAGCTTTTTCTTTATGTCAACGTGTTTCTCACAAGTCAACTTGACAGCATCAGACACACACACACACACACACACACACACATCACACCATACTGCTGTGCTACATCAAATACACCGTGTCATTACAACCTGCATCCTGTAAAGCTATTATTGTACAACTTCAAACCTAGTTTTGTAAATCTCTCTTCACACACTTCCTATTGTGCTTAGAGAGGAACAACTGGGTGATAGGGAGAAGCCACAAACAATTACCAGCAGGAAGTTATTCACTGTAAGAAGAATGAATAAACTGAAACCTGTACACTCAGGTCTGTATATGCTTACCGTAATGATGAAAAGAAAGCAACCTCAAGCACATTTAGGGTGTGAAGCCAGTGTGTGTGACAGTGTGTTAATCTGAAAGAATAGTAACCCGAGTTAATCAGCTCTGTTCGAGTCAAAGGGGAGGAACGGGCTTCGGCTTTATGGCCAGGTGATGACAGTTATTCTGGACTATGGAGTCACAGGGGAAAACCTCCACACAAAACACGAGGACACACACGCACCTCAGACACAGTATGAGTGCACATGCATCCAGAGAAACAGGCACTTTTCCACTCATAGAAACAGATTTCACACCAATCTATCACCCTGAGATAGTGAGAGACTGTGGCGAGGAAAGAGGGAAAGAGGACAAAGAGGAAAGAGAAAGACAGACATTTTTTACTGTCTTTTAAGATACCTCAAAACACCCACAATGTACAACAAATACAAACGGTGTAATTACAAATGTACATTCTACTTCTTCCTTTTTGTTTCAGTGAACTGCAGATGCAACCCACTCCTGTCTAAACTGTGCGGGATCAACTCTCAAACTTGTAGGAAGATTAAAAAAGGTATTTTATGAGCAATCAGATCTTTCAGTACAATGTGCAATGATAGGCAAATCAAACACATCAACCCACAGAGTCTAACCTAATTCACCCAATGCCAGATTCGAGTCCCCGTTATGCTGTTCACTCACAGACATAACATACATGAAGGTAAGTGGACGGATAAATGGCACGTCTGGCATGTTTGGTGCTTCAGCCAAATCAGTCAGCTGCTGATGAGAAATCTCTCTCTGCTCAGCCACAAAGGGGGATAACACTTCCCTGTGACTAATGCACTGTCCCTCTTGTTTCCCGCACGTTTTCCAACCTCCGTCACTTCATCTCACCTCATCTATTTTGCTGCACTTTTAATCTTTCCATTGCTCGGACCATGACCTCCTCTTATAATCTTATAATACTATCTCGGGGAGCTTTTTTCCTTATCTCTGTCCACTTTCTGGCCAGAACATCAAACTCAGAGATGGAAATAGTGGAGCTTTGCACCTGGTTGGCAATGGGCAGAGGCTCCAGACTCACAGAGGGGGGATCTTTGCAGTTTAAGGGTGAATGAGATCTGGGTTCTGTGGGGAGGAGTGATGAGCTGAACTAGAACACTGAAAACAGCTCCAGACAGAATCAAGTATCAGTCCAAATCCCTGCTTGTTCAAATCCATCAACTTTGGAGTGTCTGGAAACATCCAGGACAACTGTAAATCTAGCTGATGTTTTCTCATCTCTCCTGAACTTTGTTCGAGATTTCACTTCACACAGAAGCACACGTACATGTGAGGACCACTAACTACATTCAGACTTCTCTCAAAGTCATCGAAGAGGGTTCAACATTTAGGCTGTCAAGGTTAGTTTATACCTGTAAAACAAAAAACAGCACTGTTAGTTGTTGTAATATAACAGAGATAAACAGTGTTTAGGAGGAGAAGGAAGAAAGAGGGTTGGGTGAACCAGAGTGGTTTGAAATATTTTTTTATTTCATTATACAAACTGTTCATATTGTAGCTTTAAAGCTGTGATGTTTTATTAAGCCTGAGCTACCATTAGACTCCGCCCACTTCAATCCACAGCCCTTCAGATGTGATTCAATAACAAATGAATATGAATGCAGCAAAACGTACTGATCAAGCAGAAATAGTTTAAATGTTTTAGTTGGAAGTGTGAGCCTCACTCACAAACGTACCTCATGTGTAGTTCTGCACTCTTGACAGTCTGAGGCACAGACAAAAACACATTTTTGCTAAAAAATTAACTCATTATTAACTACAAAAATATACATTTTTTAACTACAAGAGCAAATTAAATACTGTATATTTATATACAGTTACATCAACTATATTAAGTGAAATGTTGATTCAGAGCAACCATAAACAAACATGGCAGATTGATGAAACCACCAAGTAGGAGACCGTGTCATTTTGTAAATCACTGACTGCTGTAAACTCAGAAGGTTATACAGGAATGATAACACCGCAATTTATCGTAAGAGTGTTAAACTTTTAATGGATATCTTTGCTGATATAAACATACTCAAATGTACTAACCATAAGATATTGTAATTATTCTGTTAATTATGCCCCACTCTGAGTTGAAACTGTTTTTTTCACTAGCACATCCTCACACACTACACTCACTTGCGGTGAGACAAATCAGGCAAGAGACACAGTACGAGCAGTAATTTGATTCATCATGCTGTCTTTTAGTTTTTATGGTGGTTCAGACTGCTAGTAAATCAGCTCTGTTGTATGCTGCTTTTTAGGACTTTAAACTGATCCATGTGGTGGGATATCTGGAGCGTAATACTTATAATTCCTCCCCTTCCACTGGAATGCTTCGTTGAATCCCAGTATTTCACATGCAGAGTCTTTTTCCTCAGTTATATTTTAGAGAGTAACACAGATTGTACATTTTATTTGCCATAATCCTCCTCCTCCTCACAATATAATTCATAATGTCTACTCACCACCTACACACTGACAAATATAAGACCATTCGTTTTAAAGTACTAATTGGTACAGTGAGATTGACTGATTCCCACAAACTTGTTTTCCCCTGATGTAGTTGAATACACTGAAAAGCGTGCTAATGTCTCATAATTACACGCATCTGTTACACAAAGGGCTTCTTCAGTTGTCCATTTTATCAGCTAGATTTTAGTGTGATCACTTTCAAATGTTCTGTCTGCCCTTGCAGGAAGTTCCACAGCTGAGTGCTTAGTGAGGCGAGCAACCAGAAACCCCCGGTAAGTAAATATGTGTGTGTGTGTGTCACCTTTGAAAACATTTATTAGAACCAAAGACTAACATTTTAGGAGATATGCCTGTTCACTTACTTGCAGTTAACTGACAAATCCGACTGTTTCCCGTCATGGGACCGCTTTGGCTCTGGTGTTGCAGGCAGTCGTCCACATACTGTGACGTACGTGATGGGTGGTGACTCCGCAGGTTCATCTATTGCAGCAGGACACTGAAGCCTAAGTTGCTCGCAGTGGTGCAGGCCACAAGTATGTGTAATAGACTCACTAGGTCTCAGCATTAAAGCAGAAAAAAAATATTTTTAAACATTCAACTATTCCTTAGAGTTTAATTTGTGTGTAGAGGTTTTTCTTTCTACTGTAAAAAAACAAACACAAACATTTGTCTTCTATTTCCTGAACACTAACCTACCACAGTTTCCTGTTGTTTGTGGTGACGTGGTCACAAAAGTTAAAACATTTAGGGGAAAAAAAAATATATATATTTAAATAAATGCTGTTACTCGAGAACGACTCAACATCGGTGAGACGAGGTTGGCATCGGGCGAGCGTTACCTGGTTGGCTTAATACTATTATGCCTTCTCGTTTCCCACTCAGGGTAACTGAGTTCAGGGGCAGATAGTTTTATTGACCAGGGCTTAGCTGACCGACTTGAAATAACCCTGGAACCAGTCCACTGTTTTTTAACAGTGGCCCGGTAGGTCAAGGGGTTAAGCGTCAGACTAGGATGTTGTAAGTCACTTCGGATAAAAGCATCTGCCAAGCAAAGTAAAGTAACAGTCTCCTCAGTCGACAGACATTGCCTTCAACCATTTCCCAACACCAGACCAAACCACTCCAGATGTCTCCCTTCTTGTAATTTCAGTGGCTTCGTCGCCATCCGTCCTGGGTTATCCTTGACTTCACATACGCAACCCACACATTTTGTGGTCAACATGTACCATTCTCGGGTGGAGACCAGAGTGTCTGCCTGGTTTTCAGAGGCGGCACGTGCTTCATAGAATCCTCAGCCCCTGAGCCGACCGACCTCAAGCTTATTCCATCACCTTATCAGGACCTCACCTTCAGTGAAAAGAAGACACCACCTTGCCGCCTCACTGTGAATACGACATGGCCATCAAGCCACTGCCTGGTCTGGTTCCCCCGCGGAGTACAGGGACATGGAGCAGTTCATCATGGAGGCTCTCTGACATTGACAAATCAGACCTTCCTTCGGGCTTCCTGGAGCTAGATTCTATCTTGTTAGGAAGAAGGACAGGGGCCTCCATCACTAAGGCACCATGATCGACGAGGGGTGAACAAGGTCTACATCAAAAAATGACACCCTCTTCCACTGCTGTCTCCAGCTCCGGACTGTTCAAGAAGTTGTCCCCCACTCAGCAGTGCTACGAGGCAGGGGAAAGTGAGCGGCTGGCCATCAAGTGGACTTTGGAGGACTGGCAATACTGGCTCCAGGGGATTGTAAAGCCATCCCTAGTCTGGACTAATCATCAGAACCTTATCCACATCCAGCAAGCCAAGAAGCTGAACCCCAGCAGCCAACATGACCAGAATCCTTCAATGTCCACCTTCAATGTCCATTCTCTACTGAAGAGAATGCCAAAGCTGACGTCCTCTTTCTCTGCTCCTCCTCCAGACCCTGAGCCCATGCTGCCTGCATGGTTCGTCTCAGCCTGCCCCATTTGCGTCCAGGCCAAGAAGTCCAATCAGCAGACTCCAAGAGCTCTTCAACCCCTATACTTTTTGATTCATAAAACCAAGCTTTTTGAATATAAATAATCAACATGGCTATCCTGGAGCCAGAAAGGGCAGCTCATGTGGATCAATGGATAAGAAACTGTGTCAACAGAAAGAAGAGGTGTCTAAGCTATAAAGGAATGAGGTGATACAGACCAAACTAGGCCGACCAGTCTAACAAAATTCCTAAAATAATAATGTGTTGCAGGTACACATGCACATCTCTTGTCTGGTTCTGATGTTAAACAAATAAAGAGGAGTAAAAAACTAAATGCTTGAATGGACATGCTGACTGTCAAGAGTCAAGAAGCATTACTCCAAACATTTGCTGTGATGAAAAGTTACACTTTGTGTGTCAGATTTATTCCACTGCCACTCTGTGAGGAGGAATACCAAGCCATTTGCCAAGAAACACACTGTCTGAGTGGCCTACTTGTGTTTGTATGTTTCCCGAGACGCAGTTTCTGAAGGTGCTTTCTTTGCACAACGCAGTGTTGTAACTTGACAAGGGCAGCCTACCCGTGTGAGGTGTGTGTTGTGTTGGATTGCCCTATTGTCTTGGGAAAGCATCACGTTTCCATCTTCTCCGTGAATCCGAGAGTTCAGCTCAGCGGGCACGTGGACGGTAAGCTGGGAGGGAACGCTTGCGATTGGTTTTGAGTGTGAAAAGCAACTCTTCAGCTGCAGCTTAGATGACAGTGTACAGTTCTCCCTTGACACAGTTAAATTAACCGCTTAAGAGCTTTGAAAGGTGCATTGCTAATGTCTCATAATTTCTAGCATGTATGTGCACGTATTTAAAGACAGGGATTTCCCTTAAAGGCCAATGTATAAGCAACGTGAAGGCACTCTGAGACATTTTGTGAATGTGCCTAAGCTTGTGTTTATGTTTATGTATCTATCCATGCATTTACTGGAGATATGTAACTGTTACCATCACCGTGTGACTGGATCAGATTTTGGAGTTGCTGGGCCTGTGTTCAGGTAAGCCACAGAAGCAGCGTGGGTAAGGCGATCCACCTGAGAACTGCCCAGGGAATTGTGGGTCATTGTGCAGAGGAGAAAAGCAGGGCCCTCAAGCGTGTGTCTGCTGAATAAGAGCCACTTGTGCCATTTTACACAAAATACAATAACACCACCACAGAATGGACCAATCAAATCAACAGACTATTCTTTTCACACTGTGCCGTGACCTTTGTGTATTTGTGTGCCACAAATACCTGTGACTATCACTTCCCAGCCCACCTCAACCTCACTGTTAGACAAGACAGCATATGAGCGCTGTTTCTATTGTTGTTCCTTTCCAGAGGGGTCAAGTATCTGAAATACATTTACTTCATTACTGTACTTAAGTAGATTTTTCAGGTATCTGTACTTTACTTGAGTATTTATTTTACTGCCTACATTTCAAATATCTGTACTTTCTATTGTACTTTCTACTCCTCACATTCTAGGAAATGGCTCGTTCCTTCCATTATAAAAACAATGCGACATAAAAGTTGTGGTGGGGGGGGTGGGGGGAGGTGCGCCACGCATAACACACTAATCTATAGCTATAATCATTTAGAAAATGTACAATCCCAACGATCGATATAAGTGATCATTGGTGATCGTATCGGAATCGCCAGCAAAAAACCCGATCAGAACATCCAAAGTTCTATAGTATCCTGTTTGAAATTTGGTTTAAAGAAAAACTAGACAATATCAGTAAATTCTGAAAAAAAAAACAACACGATGCAGGTTGTGAACAAAAGAAGAGAAGTCATGTATGTGTAGAACTTTTTTTATCATCAAAAGGCGTTTTGTATCATTACTTTTCATTTACTTTTTTTTACTTAAGTACATTTCAAAACATGTACTTTTTTACTTTTACTTAAGTAAACGATTTCAACCTGCACATTTACTTTTACCAGAGTAGTTTTTCACACATGTATCTGTACTTCTACTTTAGTAGAGAACGTATTGTATAGTATTGTTGACACCTCTGTTTCTTTCAGTCAGCGCAGAGATGCCACAATTCAAGATCAGGGTGAAGAGACTAGTAAAGATGCAATTAAGTTGTTTTCTTTAATTTAAGTCTTACTTTCAGCTTTGCAAACTTAATGACCTGTTGCTGGGTAGGTGGCCCAGTTCAGTGGTTTAAATGAAACTAACACTTACCTTGACAGAAAGACAAAAGAGCGTCGCTCGTAAGAGGGAAAATGAGACAGAGAGACGTTTTGCTTAAGGTAAAGAACTACATAACTACACCTGGTTCTTCTCATTGTGTCTCGTTGGGATATTAGACTAAGAGAAGCAGGAAGGAAGGCTGAACAGGGTTGGCCATGGGCACATTCCCTGCTATTGAATTTCATATGTTTCTCATCCACATCCATGCATATTCACAGAAGTACCACAGTTGCAGTTGTGGTTTGTCTTGTTGAGACACTTTCAGGTGTTAGGAGAAATGCGCACTGTCGATTTACTATCAGCTTATAAATCAGGCTCTCAGAGGGGCTTTGAGGAAAAAAGAGGGGCGTGGCCTGTAGCGAGGGGGTTTGAGGGCAAGACCAGACACGTGAGGTGTGGGGGTAGAAATGAAATCTTGGTGAAACACATCAGCTACATCAACTCTACAGTCCTCCCTTCCTCACTGCTCAGTCCTGCCTGCCTCTAAGCGGAGCTCACCTTCCACATGGAGGCTAACTTTTATTCTAAACTTTTCTGTGTGCCTGTCAGTGAAATCTCAACACAGCAGAAAAATGGAGGGAGAAGGAGGAGGCGATGTTAATAACTCCTGTCAGTCTCCCCTCTGACCTCTCCTGAACATTCCTCCCCTACTTTGCTTATTAGTCGTGTATTAGCTTTGCCATTTGTCTATGCTCACCCCTGACGGGCTGCGTGATGTCATGGGGGTCGATGCAGAAGACATCTATGAGGTGGGCACAAAGCTACCTCTGTTATTTCCACACGCAAAGCACTGTGCAAATTGAAGCATCGCTGTAGACTGTGACAGCGAAAATGGGCCGTGAGCAGGATGTGTGTGTACGTTCATGAAACAGTCACTCACTCCACTCCCTGCGAGCAATTCAACCTCCCCCCTGCCCTCCTCAGCCCGAACCCAAGCCCGCCAACACCTGAAGCTTATTAAACATAAATCTCCACAGCGCCATAGATGTAACCTGAAACCCTTATTGACTTTCAGGGGGAGCTTCATAAATCTCTTATGGTTCACTCCTTCCCCTCTTGTCAACATTCAATATATATCTCACAGAACGCTGCTTCAAAATGAAAACATTTGCCACTCTGCTGTTGACAAAATATTTAAACTTTGCAGGCGTGCTAAACAAATGTAGCCCACTGAGAGACTTATGAGGACAAACGCATAAATATTGATTCTACTGTGAAACGGCATCAGTTTTTAATATTCAATGGGACAGATGTCACGAGTTCCTGCATGTGGAGAAAATATCAATTTAGAAGGAATGTGCAAACTGTTCTTATTGTAGTGATGATAGGGACTTTGGTGTTAAAGTGGATCTGCCATAAATGTACCAGTGTTACTATGCAAGAGTAGATTTTTCTGGCTGTCAAAAAAGTGTCTTGTGTTGTCCAAACAAAAAAGAATACTTTATATTTTTGTGATGCAAAAAAAGCCATAATAATAATAATAATTTCCAGTCGTTGCTGTAACGTGAAATTTCTGTGGTGTAAGTCATTGAAACATCTTTACAATGAGGTGAAGTGAAACTGAATATCATAAGTACAGTATAAAAGTAGAGGCAAGATGTCCAGGAAGTGCTGCTTGGTGGGGGCCAGAGGGCCCTACATTTAGGCTACCTAAAAGCTGAATATATGACAAGGGAAGGGGAGAAAATGGATACCATGGTTTTCAAATAGACCAAAAGCATTGTAATGCATCAGAACATCTGGGTGCTATTCTCATCTAAGCAAGAAACAAAGCAGCAGGATGTTCCAGACCAGGGGGACCCGGTTTGAATTTGTGGCTGCATCACAGGCTGTCAGTGCCAGCGCGCTGGGCTTCGAGCCACAGAGTTCACGACACATTTCCCTCCCTGGAAAGAATGAGTGATTCCTGCCTGTAGTAAAAACCGGGCAGCGGTTTGGTGCGTGTTTATATGTGTGTACATGAAAGTGTCAGAGAGCAGAATTGGCAGTGGCTGCACAGAAAAGGAGAAGGAGACGAGTGGAGGTGTTATAAACCGGAGAGGTGCACAAAGGGCCCTCTGTGCAAGGGTGGCCGTTGGGTCACACACTCGCTCCTACGAATACACACACACCCTCCCCGACCTGCTGCCACTACCTCCCCCAAGGGAACCTTCCATTCTGAAGGTGCCCAGCATGAGCAGGGTGAGCTCATAATAAATAACACGAGAAATGAGGAAAAAATGAGAGCAGAAAAAAAAGCAGAGGAAAGACATGACAGGGAAAGAGGGGAAAATGCAGCAGGGATTTCTTTTCTCTAGTGACAATGTCTCATTGTTTGTCAGAGGAGGGGTGCACAGGGAAAACCACTGGAATCATGGAATGTATGAGTCTTATGCACTACCCCCCAATTTTCTCCTGTTTAAAACATCTCCTGTAATAATAGTGTGCTCTTATACATAAATACAACATTGGTTTCCTTTGGCAAGTAGAGCACTCATGACATCTACCTCCAACAGGCAGAGGAGACACCGGGGCTGTTTACGACTGTGTGAAAGTGTGTGCTTAGTAACTCTAGCATGCGTTTGTGCGTTTGTGTGTCTGTTCTCACCCCTGCAGAACTCAGAGCATCTGACTGGCATCTGGTTGGCACTCTATGTTTATTTACTACCTCTTGCCACATCTGTTTAATGCTAATAAGAAGCTGAAGCCCTAAACAAATATTTTCAGGAGAAAACTGGGGGAAAAAAGAAGAAGCCACTGGCTGCCAATTCATTGCGGAACCTGCAGTGTCAGAATCCGTATGGCTGTGTTGTTGTTTTAGCGACGCTGTTGTTCAGAGTGGAGGCCCCCTCCGAAAAACCACACGAAAGTGAGGCTCAAAATCCAAACATTATGGCTAGAAGCATACACCAAAGAGGACAAGCGTCCAGCAAGTGGTGTTGCCCAACTAAGCAAACAAACAAAGCACAGGACAAACCACAGGAGAGTGGGAGGCAGACGTCAAGTTGAAATGTTTTCTAGCTCTGCCTGTCAGAACAGGCCGAGCTGTGCCTCAAACTCTGCCAGACAATTTTCCATATGGAGCTCCGCTAACCCATAAAGATTAACTATCTGATTCTCTCACGAGAATTCAGACAGAATGCTTTGTGATGGGAAACACACGCGAGTGGTGAGATTAATGGAGCATTATCCAAAGACTGCAACAGTCCAAATAGCGCTCCATTTATGGGGCCCTTCCTGCTCCCTCCACCACTTTTCCTCTCTTCCGATACAGTAGGCCGCCATTCAAGGGAGGCGGACATAAATATTTACCGTAATTAGATACGTGCGTGTAACGAGAGGAGCTTTTTTTTGCGGAACTCAGACGCGAACATCACGTTTAGATCATAATGTCAGTTAGTGGGACAACTGGCGTGGAAACAAAAATTCCCATAAAATCCAGGCCAAAAAAACTCCTGCATTTCAAACTGTGATCAGTGTCAGTCAAACGGCATTAATTCACATTACTCACAAGCTCTTCTGCTTTGTTATTCCATTGTAGCAAAGATTTAATTTGCGGAGCCAAAATAGAAGCAGGTGTAATCTAAATTTGCTGCAGGTCAAGACATGCTTGAAGTTTCTGGTTTAATCAGGTATTTTTCTGGATGAATACACCTTAGACTCGCTGGGTATTCCTCTCTCCAGTGCCTACAGCTAAATTGCTTCATCAAACGCTTAATTGGAGATCGACCTTTGACCGAGGTGTTGCCTCAGATATTCCCCCATGGTGCCGGGACTGAGATTGTTCAAAGGAAGATCTGGGGGGAGCGTTGGAGCTCTGGTTTGACCACAGTAGTGACATGTTATGAAACAGAGAGGTGAGAGAACAACTAACCACCTTCAATTTGTTAGATGCGTCAAAATTGGCAGTGAAAACTACCAAGATCGTGAAGCGATGCTGTGACGCTGTTACTGCAACAATAACGCACCAATGTTACATGAGCGGAGGAGACAGAGGAGTACGTCGTTAGCCTCTTCCTCATCGGACTGGGCTAAAACTTTCTCATCTGTGGTGGCTGAACAGATTTGTTCCCGGACTGAGGCGTGCAGGTAGGACAGGAAGTGATCTAGTGATGCAGCC
This sequence comes from Microctenopoma steveboyesi, assembly GCA_032359275.1. Lineage (NCBI taxonomy): Eukaryota > Metazoa > Chordata > Actinopteri > Anabantiformes > Anabantidae > Microctenopoma > Microctenopoma steveboyesi. The sequence continues at coordinate 4,572,573 of JAUMHF010000007.1, read as the reverse complement.
CCAGGACACAGTGCCAGGCCTCTAACTGATTCTGACATAATCTGGAGGGATAGTTTTACCATTTCTATATGGAACACATTGTTATTACAACATCAAATTCTTGCAGAGAAAGAAAACAACATCAGACAACTAGTAAGCCACCCAGCAGTTTATCCACATTATCTGGAACCCTTTCTATCCAGGTAAAAACAAAAGTGATCACAGCAGAAGTCAGTCATAATGATCAGACTCACTGCACAGCTACAAGAAGCTCTGCGAATCAAAGTTACTGTCTGACCAGGGCATAACTCTCTTTTCAACTGATTACATACTAATTATTACAGATCAGATGGTTATAACTACTCTGAACTCTCCTGTCTGTGTGTAGCACTCTGTCCTACAGGCCTATTTACTCCTGCTGAAGACGTAATCTGTCAAATGGGTCATAATTATGTGTTTTCGTGTTTACGAAAGGATAAATAGTTTCGTAAATCACTAAAGCACTGTAATGTTTACTGTGATTCCAAACAGAGACGCAGTTTATTTGAAGAAATATGTCACCAGGACACAACAAATGGGGTTTGTTGAGAATAACAAAACTATAGAATATCACTTGACTCCTTATTTATTTGTCTTCATTATTAATCTGTCTCATCTATAGAAACCTGCCAAAAGCCCTGCCAGAGGACAGAGAACAATCTCTAAGCTGATAAATCAAGCTGTCTTTCTGCAGACACCTATGTCATGAGTTATAAGTCATTCCTACGTGTCTGGCTTGGCTGCTTACAGAAGACGCTCATCATCAGGTCTATGTGTGCAGCCCCTCTTTCACACCTGGACCAGCTCCAGGGCCTGTGCATTAAAGAGCTGTCAGTCAAACGCTTTAAGCTCTTGTATGCGGGCTTGGAGAACCACTTAACCCTCCCTCCGACAACTGCACCTGACCGAGCTTGTGCAGGGACGTCACCTCACCTCAGGCGTAACAACACAGCACCGGCTCACCCTGTACCTGCTGGCAAGCGCGCCAGCCGCTGCGTTACATAAAAATGCGTGGATAAGCGTCGCTTTTTGACGCTCTTGGTGATTGGTGAGAGGATGTTAGAGCAGGATAGGACTGGAAGAAAAAGCATGGCAGATATCTCCATGCACTCCCGTTGCCCTCATAGCTCTTGGCAGCCCACGGTGAAGTGAGATACTGTAAGAAAATAAAACATTGGCCTCACAGTGCTGGACTCAAGCCGCTCTCACATACTCTGTACACTGAGTGCTGCCAGAGCAAACATGGTGGCTGTTATTGTGGAGGACAAAACACACAGTTAAAAGTAAACTCCTAAGCCATCACCAGCCTCTCACACACACACACACACACACACACACACAACACGTGTATCTGTGCATTTAGCTTCAGCCAACCATGAACTCCCAGGCATCCACTTTCACCAAGCCCGACTGTTCGTCTAGAGACCCCTCTGTCTGGCGTCCAAACGGCACAATTATCTGCAATTTATGGTCAGACAAAATGGATCACTTCCCTGATAAATGAAATTCCTCATTAGGAAGAGCAACAAGGGGGAGGAGATACAGTTAGAAATGCTCTCTCTGGTATGAGACAAGAGGGCACAGTGCATGCCCAGAGCTCCCCCAGACTCAGAAATAAAGTTGGGCGAGGTGCTTCTGAGGAATGTAGAAAGAAATGTAAAGAAATAGGGCTCATCGTGTCTTTATTGAGAGAGTCAGAAAAGCTCATTAGGAGAACCCTTACATCGCTCTGCCTCCAGAGTGACTCAAGGAAAGTCACCGTCATTACACTCAAACTAATATCCCAGCAAGAAAGTGAATGACTTTCTCATAATGAGCAATGAGAAATTAAAAAGCTGTGGAAATCCATTGCTGTGCTTGGAACCAGCTGCATTTCCATTAACTTTTCAGATATCCATTAATCATCTTAATGAGCCCGAAGAAGTCGGTGACAAAAAACAAGAGATCACTGAGACGCTGTTGTGCAAATGCTGGTGTGCATTATAAAGAGCTTTGGCCTGCCTCCAGCTCTGCTTTAAGCAGGAAACCAGAACAAGTATATCTAGTTGACTCAATCTTTATCGTGTTGACATTGCAAAATGTGTTGAAGCAATTGCTTTGAAAGGCTACGAATAAATGCACAGGACTGGATTCTATATTAGGCTGCTTCCCAAAGTTAATGTCATGTCAAAGTATTATGTATGACAATTAAAATTGTTCCCACTTAAAGTTTTTGTTTCACAAGGCATAACTCAGTCCTCAAACCTTCCAGATGCTAAAGTGAATTCAAACATTGCTTTGATTGTCTTAGTTAGGACATACAGTTAGATCCTAATCACATGTGCTTGTTAGGACACGTAGGCCTTCTGCCTCTATACACAGTACATGGATATATAGATATATACAAAGACACGTTTCAATATGCACACCCACATCTCATCCTATATCACCCTATTTCCAAGAATCATTCTGATAAAGGCACATAAGTCACTGTCTGGACCTGACTCTCCACTATATCGTCATGTGACAATAGTTTAGTGACTGTGAATTCAGTTTGACTATGTTATTAGATTAGTATAGGTACATATTTACTGTATACTATACTATAGAAACACGCTGAAAAGAGAATAATTAAGTACGTGCACACATACCCACAGAACTCAAGGTCACCTGTGTACGACAGATTAAGAGAGAATGTGTGTGCTGCACGCAGCTCTAATGACTGATCCGTCAGCGGCTTTCATTTGGTGCCTTGGGTTTACCAAGGTGAGACAGTTATCTCTGCACAGTCTGGATTGTGAAGCAGAGCTGCAGAGGACCTGATGCTGGATCGTGCACAAGAACACAGAGAAACTGGGAAAAGTCAGTGACCTGGTTTTCTAAAAGGAAAAAAAACGTTTGGCAGGATGAAAAAGCAACTGCTGTTGCATGTTTGGCTTGCGCATACAGGGTCTGTGACTCAAGTAGCAGGTCCTGAGTCATTATAGCCAAACTCCTGCAAAGTTAGCATTTAGAAGAAAAATAACAGGAATTCTGCAAGATGTGCTGCTTGGGCAATCATCCGAGAATGATACGAAATAAGTACATGTACAAAGCAAATCATATCAAACTGAAATGGAGAAATGTCCTGGCTGTGGGACATCAGTGGGGATAGTGAAGAGCCAAAGAGGGGATCCGGGACGGGAGCAAGAGCCTCCAGTTTGTAACACACTGATGCTGAGATGATTGTCAAAGACAAAGAAGTAAACAGAGGCAACAGATGTCACTGGACGGTGCTGAAATCTCCAGACACCTTGTAAATAAACGCTAGAATTTTGTTTTTTTTTCCTTTCTAAGCTGACGGGAGGAATGTTTACTATAACTTCCTGTACTTTAAAAAGAGAAAATCCTGCAATGAGTCAAGGACATCTACACATTATCTCATCAGAACAATGTGTTTTTTCCTACAGCAGCATTGTAAGATAACATTAGTTTCACTGAGATTAACAGAGATTTGAGGGGGAACTGTTTCCTTTTTAATTAAACATTAATATCGCAGGCAAATAGTCGACATAAATGATTGATCTGGTTTATCGTAGTCAAACAAACAGCATGGATAACCATCTGGAACAGAGACTATCCTAAAATGCCCTTTCATGATAGCACTTAAAAATAGCTCCCCTGAAAGACACACAGAAGCACAGAGCTGCCATGCTCTCAGTTCCAAGAATAGGCTGTACCATAAGGTCTGAGATTGGATTTTGTGATAAGCCAGCCATATGAGTTGCATTCTCTGTCTCCGCTCGGACCGACTGTGTGTGAGCCACAATAACAAAGGCTCTCAGTCGAGGGCCCCAGGGTGCGTTTACTCAGTGGCGTAATGTTTGTGCTTTCATGGCCCTCGCAGCAGCCGAGCACAGCCCTTATCTGGGGCCCCAGCCTGGCCTGCCCCGGCCCTCTGGAAGGCTGCGGCCACACCGCAGTGTGTATTCTACCACTGCAAACAAAGCTCAAGAAAAAAAGAGGAAAAGGAGCAAAGAGTGAGGAGGCAAGACGTAGGATGAAAAACAGAGGGATCTGATGCCTGGGGTCTTGGTTGCTTTCCATAAAGGGGCCTCCATCCCTGCTCCTCTGGAGGGAAAGGGGGAGGAGAGTGGAGGGTCGGAGTGCATTCCTCTCTCATCGTGCCCGCGAGGGGTGTCGACTTTGGCTGCAGAATGAGGAATAAAGGCAGCCCTAAGCCCCTGCAGACACGCAGGCCTCGGCTGGCTAAAGCTCTGTTTGCCTAACAGCAACCAGAGGCCGAGGGGTCTCTGGGTCCATCACTTTCCCTCAGCTGAAAGACCTGACTGACCAGAGGGGTCTTTGCTCCATCACTCCCATTATACTCAGATGTACTAAACCTACCACACCAATCGTGATTGCAATAATAAAAGTGTTATTGTACGGAGAGCCCGAAAACAACGGGGGAAAGTGTTGATCAAAAACATGTCCCGCTGTGAACTGAGCTGAACTCATTTGGTTGTTTGGTGACTCACGGTGCCAGTCCAGCCAGGGGAGAAAAGGACTGCTCCTTCTTTTCCATCATTGTTGCAGCTACGCTCCTTGACTGACACACAGTCAGACAACAGCCTGGCACGGCCACTACAACTTCCAGCTCTGTCCTTTCTCAAAATGCCTCAGGGACTATGGCCCTTAACGTCTTCAAATATCTTCCAACCACAGCAGAAAGAAAAAAGAGAACGGGTTTCTAGACAGTAATCCCGGTAGACATGGGGAAAAAATCAATCAACATGATGTGAGGACGATGGCACTTTGAAAAGAAACAACTTCCCTTTCACATCCAAAACGAAATCAAACTTTCCTCTGTAGGGTAAGCTTCAGTTATGAGATGCCAATGACTGATGCGGAAATCTTCCCAAAACCCACCGAAAACCAGTTCCAGCCTAGCAGAAACCATCCCACACTGTGACCAAAGGAGGCCTTCCTTCCATCCAGCAGCCAACCCACCAACCCACAGATCCCTCTTTCCCTCATGATCTCTTTGGTTTTTCGCTAAAAACCAACAGTAAAATAGGATGCAGGCCTGCGGACTGTTTTGAATTGCACCCATAAAAAGGACAAATGGAGAGAGGGAGAGCTCCTTTTCCCCCAAAAGGAGAGGAATGTTAAGCATATCCCTAAGAAGATTAGGGGTCCCCTTGGTAAAGCACACAGCTCCTTCGATGTGCCAAAGGATCTGTGCAGATCAAAGCCACCTCAGACTTCCTTGTCATTAGCCGTAGCTTATCCTCGAATGCTTTCTCCCTCGGATCCTGTGGGGGGGGGGGGGGGGGGGGGGGGGGGGGGGGGGGGG
>JAUMHF010000007.1:4505861-4557366 GCA_032359275.1 Microctenopoma steveboyesi | reverse complement strand
GTGGGGAGGGCCTTACTGGTGGATGGAGGTTTATTGAGCTATATTGGTTGCATTCTCCTCGGCATAAAACTAATTCACCCTCGATGACAACCTATGTTGAAAGGGCGAAAGGCAAGATGCCTTCTTTGACCCCCGTCTTGCAGCTAGTTACTTTATGGCCGGGCCTCTCTGCATGAGTGTTATTCATTCTCTGCCCTGCTCTTTTCCCCAGAAACACACGCATGCACACATACAGCTCTGAACACACCAACCAACCCAAACAAGTTATATTACTGGCTAGGACTTTATATCGCTTTCAGACTGCACCTCAGTGTGGGAGCAGGACTCCACTGCGTATGTGCGTGGATGTCTTTGTGTTTGTTCTGTTATTTAGAATTCACTCAAAGCTGGAATGGACAGACAGGAGAATGAGGCTTGTGAGCATTTGGACAGCAGGACATTTGTCTTGGTTAAGTCATTTATTCATCCCGCCTGCAGCAATAACTTATCAGAGTTCAAAGCTTGTTATTAGATTCTTTACCTATACTTGCCATCACTTCCACCCTTGACGGGGCCATAACTCTTTTTAAAGTCTGAAGAATAAAAAAGACACAGCATGACTAGCAAGACCCACATCAAGAATTTCAGTAACGTCTCGGCTGACTCACACTTCCACCACTGTAGTTCAGAGTCTCCCAGGGTCACTCTGAAGGGCAGGAATGTGACCTGCTGCAGATCTCCCAGGGCTCCACTGAGCTTCACATTGTGCCGAGGGCAGTTGCCCGCAGGCCCAGCTGGGCTTTACTAGCAGTCCTGCCTCCAACAGCTCTGCAGGCCTATCAGGTTACCGTGATTTTGGGTCAGCAAAGCCCTCCTGGTTTCAGTTAGAGCCCTGTTTCATTATTTCAGATTTATCACTACCATGTTTGCCAGTTGCAATGTTTTCCTTCCATATGTCCTGAAGTGTAATTCATTACATCTAATAATGAACAAACCATGCCATGTAGAGGGAGTGCACAGACTGGAGTTCAAGTTGTTCCCAGGCTGGAGGGATTAGGGGCTCTCTGGAGGCCGCACAGTACAGCGGTGGAGTGAACACCAAGTAGGACCCAACCTGCAAGCCTCACAGCCGCCTCCCGCCATGTCAGTGGGCATGAAGGAGCACCAGAGGATCATACAAAGGCAAAGTAGAAGTAGTCATGGGTCTCATGCCATTTTCCCCTGCTGTACTGAGACAGGGCATTATTACCGCTTTATCATCTCATCTGCAAACAATCACTAACTGATAAAGAAAAAAACAACGCTGTTACGAGGAATTTAGATTTCCTTAGACATAGATAAATGTGGGTGACAGAGACATAATGAGCAACTTTCCTACTAATGCTATCTATTCAGTAGCAGCAGTTTGCATCCTCTCTCTGAGTGGCCTCCAAGGGTAGTTTTTTTAAGTTGTGTTCTCGGGCCGGAAACTCTCTGTTGGGGGTCAGAAGACTTGGAGCTGGGATGGAAGAGAAAGGGGAAAAACTAGGATTCATCATCCATTACCATAATAGAATTACAGTGGTGAACAAAGCAGGCATTAGTGCGCCCATGGTGGCATTTGGAAAAGACCCATCTCTCTTTCCTCTGTGGGCCGCCCCTCATTGCTTAAAGAAAGAGAAAATCTACCCTTTGTTCCCCTTTTCATGAGCCCTGCCAGATTGCAACAAGGGGCTCAACTGACACGCGCACACAGACCTGCACAAACACACACAGCATGCTCCCTGCACACGCATGTGTGTTGTAAATGCGCGTCTGCATGTGCGCGCTCGCTGCTGGCCGGTGCCTCAGCATTCAGCAGGCGGCTTGACCTGCCCATCAGAAGGGATTACATCTACATAACTCAAACACACACCGAACAAAACATTGTCAGCGCGCTGCCCCTCCCCTGTCCACCCATCCTTCCACTTTTTTTGTCATCCTGCTCTCCACCTTTCAATCATTCTCTCCTCTACCTCTCTTTCGTCTCCACGTCCATTAAACTTCTGCACTGTCTGATGTAATGTATTTCCAGTGCCAGCATTTCTCCTCACTTCAATATGAATCATGTGTCTTGATGCAGTGTCGCATCAAATGTCACTGAAAGTGTCAGTGAAATGTTTATTTATTCAGTGCTAACTAGGCATACACGAGAGGCGTTCCCCTGCACACACAGAGCTACGTGAGCAGAGGAACACCATAAGAGATAGTTATGCTGATCCTCAGATTAGGCAACACGCAGCAGAGCCGGTGTCAGGCCGTCTCATGAAAATGGGAAGACGGCGTCGTCATGCACAAACACAGTGAGCTGTTATGAAATGGACCTGTAACTTCTGGTTGTCTCTCTCTCTCTCTCTCTCTCTCTCTCTCTCTCTCTGCACGACCCATTAACACCTCAGCCAATGAGGAAAATGCAGCACTGGAATGTGCAAAGGTTAATATCTGAAAACGAAATCATGCGTTTATCCCACTTGATTGATTTAAAGGTTTATGTAGCATTTTAAATGTGGATAACTAAAAAAAGATATATTCATGTTATCGTATAAGTTTCATCTGCAGTGTGAGGTTTGTAAAATTCAACTCGGCACAGATAAGACTGCAAAATGAATACAAGACAAGGGAAACTCTAAATTCTGCAGGAGTAGAGCTGCAGGAAGAAGCTTCACACACACTCTGTATGTCTGTTTCCCAGACCTCTGCTGCCTCCATGTGGAGCCATTATAAAGAAATCCTATACAAAATTACAGAGTCTAACAACGTTCACTGTACAACCTGTTGACAGGAAGAACATTGGTTGAGCTCTGAAAACTACAAATGTAAAACAAAGCCTTTCTCCAAACACACATACATTTCCACAGCAGACAATAGTAGCACATTTAGTTTATGTATTTGACATCTAACAAAATCAATGGATGGAGAAGCACAAATATATATAAAATAATACAGGGTTAATGCAGTTTGCATCATTCACATGTAGAATCAACCATCTCTTCCATCATGTATTGTTTCCTCATTTATTGTTAACAAAACAGTAAACAATATAAATAAAAACTTTTTAAATCACCTTTTAAGAAGTCGCTTTAATATTTCAGTATGTTTTGCTTTATAAAACCGGGGCAGTGTTTGTCTCAGCTGAATACAGTCAGGAATCTGAGAAATACAACAAAGGTCAGGCTTTGTACGTAACGTAGGTGTGACTACTCTGTGATTAATTGTCATCTCATCTTAACAGTGCAGCGGATGTTTTCCTTTTTAAAACCACAGGAGAAACACTGAGCCTGAACCTGGTTCTCTCCTGGCAGGGTAGCACGTGCTTATCCCCAGGAGTGAAAGCCTGCACGGGCCACAGCAAAACAGCCCACCACTCCTGAGCCTCCAGAGTCCCCACGGCCACGCTCTCACACACAGGCCCAGTGTGTTCAGTCCAACTACACAGGGAGGAAACGCACACAGTTCGCTTGACTGGAAACAAAAACATGCAGCTCAGCGAGAGTCTCTCTGCACTCGCAGGAAAGAGGCCGGGGCAAACTGGGAGTGTTGTTTATACTCATGCACTGAGCGTATATTCATGGGTACACAGGCTCATACATATATATATATATATATATACACAGCTTCAGATAAACACACATCACATACAAGCAACAATGGAGGAAATGGGGCAGCTGCAGCACGGGTATCCTTTACATCCTCTCCTGGCTCCCACTGTCCATCGCTGAAAGGGAATACCATCGTCTCTGCAGCCCTGCGCCTGGCTGGCCGAGTGTACACCAACTTACAGTATTATAGGTAATTTCCTTTATAATCATCCCCGCCTTCCCCTACTCTAATCTCCCAAAGGACAGTGGTGGATGAAGCTGAGGAGGGCTTTACTGCATGAAGGACATCTGCCGGTCCATAAGTATTTGGACACCAGCACAAGATGCACTTCTGGAGTAGCTTTAATTTAATAGAGCTTTCAAACTATTTTATGAAACATGTAGGAAACCACTGTGTATTGAATAATAATTCAGGACTTAACCCTTCAGAGTTCATACAGTGATCATAACAACAGGATAGTGGTAGATGCCATAACACCCAAGATCATGAGTAGTTAATCTACTTCACGTACACATAATAGGTCTGACTTAACATCCTCTCTAATATGTTTAGTTAAATATTTGTGCTTCGGCTCTCTTCTTTCCTGACGTCTTCATTTCATTCATCTCGGCTGCTTCTAAATCCCGTCACAGAACCTAATGGGATCTCTCTGCAGCGCCGATTTGATATGTACACAGAAACGTACTATATGTAGTAACCAGAGCTTCTGGATGTGGTTTAAGCTTTGTCAACAGCAGTTGGGGAAACATTTCTTTGTGGCTTGTTGACAAAGTAATGAGGATTTCCTTTTAGATGTGACACTGCCATCAGACAAATCTCCTCCTCATAGTTTCGAAATTCCCCCCTCGTACAATAGGTCTGTCAAGCTAATGAAGTCTGTGCAGGTCTTATCCTTGTTAGTGAATCTTTTGTTTGTCTTTTTTACACAAATACATAACTCATCAGGCAGTGGGGATTAGGAGTGTGGAATCATGTTAAAGCGTGCCGGGGCTGCAGACCACACTGCAGTGAAATGACACAGGCGGCTCCACACTCCTGACACAATGCACTCATTGATTCCCTTCTGCTTCTGTAAAGAACAGCCGCGACCTCAGAATGCGTGTGGAAGCCACTAAAGAGCTGCTTTAGAGATAGCAGGAGTTTTTAAAAATATTATACTGTCATTACCGAGACTCGATAAGAGTTTGTCATCGCGCGGTAATGTTCCAGAGATCCTGTTCCCCTATGCTGCTCCGTCTAGCCCCTCACCCTCACGCTTTCTTATACCTCGTCTTAAATGGGAGCAGTGTGGCGTTGCGGTGAAGGGGAAGCCACGGTCTGCTAAACACTGTGACATTCATCTAAATGGAATCAGATAAAGCAGGGGGCCTGAATACCTTCAACATAAACATAACCCGATGCCCCCAGCAGGAGCCCTGATGCCGCTTGGCAGCCAACCAGACTGCAAACGTGAAGGGGAGCAGGCAGCTGAGCGAATAGCAGAAGCTGAAAGGTGGGACGGAGGGAAATCGTTTCTAAGCACTCTGACGAGTGGCTGGTGGCAGATATCAGATGAGATCAGGCCTGTGGGTTATTTCCACACACCCAGATGTGGGCGAGGGCAGGTGATGTGGGGGTCAGAAAGAACATGGGAGGGAATGGGATGGGATCCCTACACAGGTTCCCCTGAGCAGACAATTACTCTAAATCTGTGAGTATAGATCTTTACAGATGACATAACATGGAAGACAATAGTAACATGAATATCTTTAACACAGGTCAAAAGGACAAGGATGAAACGGCAATCAATGCACCCAGACAAGTAATTATCCTTCTTAATGTAGCAGCCATCAGCCCCAAATAATTGCCTTAAGAACACACTGGCGAAGGTTGAGAAAACAATGGAAGGTGGGATAATTACAGAGAAAATGAGGCAGTGAACTCTGTGGTAACTCTCAGTGAGGAGGGGGGGGACAGGAAAACATGTCACGCAGACAGATGAAGAGACGGTAGGATTTTCAGTAAGTTGTGCGAGCAGGCTCGGACGCGCCCGTCCTGGATAGAGCTATCTGTCAGCAGGCTCATGGGAACCGAACGACCCGCTGGGCTTCACTGTCTGTGCTGTGTACACGGCGCAGCGCTGGCTCTGCCTCTGCTTGTTGTGTGGAGAGGCCTAGTTCCATGATCACTTACACAGATGATTGTTACCTTTAGCTGTGCCCAACAGGAAGCAGTGAGGTCCAGATATTTCCATCTGGTAAATCAACACAATGGCGCTTTACAGCTCGGGATTAAAAATCCACTTCATCTTATGTTTCTGACACAATTAAATTTTAGGACTCACTACCAGGAGTTAAGATGGAAAGACGTCTTGCAGGAAATTATTGAGCTGCAGCAAGAACTCCAGTTGGCACAGTGTTTCAAACGATGTATGGGAGAAGGTACGTGTAAGGTAAAAATGGAACTGACAAGGGAGGATGGAAGTTATCCAAGTCACTTAGTTACCACGGGGGGTAGCCTGTGTATAAGCAGCGGGACAGAAGAGAAATCCTGTAGCGAGGCCCTGCATACTGATGACCTTGCTTTAACGGCTCTCCGGCAGTTATTCATTAAGCTATTAAAGGAACACAATCAAGTCATTTGTGTGGCCTTCTGTTTCAGGCTGTTTTTCTTCTCTCTGTACTCTGCCTTTGCAGGAGAGAGGGATGAAACAGAATACACGCCAATGAATAAATCTGAGGCGAAGAAAGGAGTGAAAACGGTCGGACCTGGGCAATGAGCTGAGGCCAGCTGTTGGCCCTCCTCCTGAGCAGAAAAGAACTAATTAATTGCGGAAGCAGCTCATGCAGGAGCTAATTCACTTTCGGGACAGTTTGATATATGAATGAACATTCAAATTTGATCTACCTGTGCTGAAATTAAAAGAGCATAATAGCACTTGATACAATGGGTCTTTTCTTAGAAAGCGCCTGCTACTAAACAGCAAAGGAACCCAGCCAACGTGGTTACAGCGCAGCAAGAGCGCCCTCTTGTGTTCACCTCAAACATAAAGCACACGGAAACAACATGTTACTAAGACTAGTTTTATTGCCATCAATATATACATATCATTTTTTTACTCTTTTAATATTCATATAGCTTAAAGCAATAGGATCACCGTGTAAACAATAAACAGAACGACTACACGAGGCCGACATCAGACACCGTCTTCTTACAAAACGTTTCATGTTTAAGGCATGTTTCCTCCCTCTCATCCACATGCCTGCATCAGGACCAGCAGTGTTCTGTGAAGCTCATCCAAGCAGCGAGTGTTAATAGGAACAGTCGGCATCGCGTAAACAACAGCTGATTATCTGTGGGCTCGATATGTGATCATAGTATGTTGGCAGGGCTTTGTGCAGTGATCTACAGGAACAACAAGCAGTCCCCCAAAAATAGGCCTGGGTTGCCATAGTGACAGCGCCCGGGGTTAATGGTAACATGGAAGAGATACAGATAATTTCTACGTTAGAATTACAAGAGGTGAGATGAGTCAGGTTATGTGGTTGTTGTGAGCGGGAGTGGAAGCCGCACAGTTTATTATGTGTGAGGTCTGATTAAAATGAGTTACAACACATTTAGATGTAGCTTTTCTCATAATACACATGCTAGAAAACAACCTCATTATACAAACATCAAAGCACACAAGGTATCCTTCACAAAAGTAGACAATAGAAAAATAATTCATTCTGATTAATGGAATGGTTTAATGAACACCCAGCAGTTATTTAACTGAACAGAAACTCACTGAAGTGGCTACAAGATTCCACATACCTCTATGCACTGGGAAACATTATACCAGAAAGTACAGGGTGGCCTGGCTGACCCATTTTACTGCTACGTAGCTGTGGAGCTGGAGCCCTGTGCAGCAGCAGGCTTTGGTCACTCACTTATACAGCACCACGTGCTGCGGATAAAAAGTCGCATCTGTTGTGTGTCTGTCTCAAGCTATTTTCTGCCTCTGTTACATGAAGCAAAAGGAGCGTTGATATTGCATGTTTGTTTGTTTTTTTGTTAAATCAAAAGTGCAAATACCTACTTGTAGAATTCAGTCATGGAGCAGACAGAGTAGCAGTGAGCAGCTACTATAAAAAAACTACTATAAAGTCTAAAAATACAATAGCGTGCACATTATTTTGGGATCGTTTAATTATGCCACATTTATTCACCGCAGAAAAAAAGAAATGGATTATTCTGATATTTCTGGAACAGGCACATAAAATAAAGCTCGAGAAGCAAAATCAAACAGTTAAACTCATTCACCGGCACCAAAATGAAACAGTTTGAGATCGAGGTGAATAACAATAACGTGTATTACTTCACTTGCTGTGGGAATACAGAAACGACTGTGTTTGGTTTAGTATCGTTACATGCACGTACAGTAGCACACAGACACACACTGGTCGAAGCAAACGGTAAGAAACACAGTGTGACATCAGTGATGGACTGACAACTACACATTTCTCCTCTCTCCTTGATTACGACTCCGCTGAGTGCTGACACAAAGGTAATTCACAAACATTAAGTTACTGGAGTTAGACTCACTGGCCTTTGACTTTGTCAACCAAAGAGTATGTTTGTCCTCCGTTCTCTTCCTAACCTCCGGCATTCGAGGTGAGGTCACTCTGTGGTCTCCTGGCCTAGCTTGACTTCCTCTTCTTCTGGTGCACCTCCTTCTCCCTGGAAAAGCTCCTCCATCAGCTGCTGCCCAGCACTGCCGGCCCGCGATGCCCACAGAGCAGCACCCTCCCGTAGACACAGAGAGCGAAGCAGCCGTGCATAGTCCAGAAAAGCAGCCTCAATAAGCTTATGTGCGAACAGATTAAGGAGAATTCAGGGAATCTTTTGGGACATGGACATGAAGATAATAAGCATCAAATCAATTTGTAGTTGAGTTTGTCCTGCTGAGATCACATTTAAATGTAAATGTCAGTGTCTTGAGTGGTTAATATTATTATATACAACACAAACTACAGACTATGTAAAGACCATACGGCTGAAGCTTAACTGGACGTTATAGTCTTTGTGAAGGTGGGGTTTATTGCACTTGTTCAGCCCGTCTTCCACATGTGGTCCAGTAAAACATATGCTCAGTAAAATGTATTTTTTAAATATGACTCACATAAAAGAGGCAGGACATGATCTGAGGCGGAGTCTTGGTCTGGTCTCCATAAACCATGAATTACTTTCTGGCTACAAGCCACGTCTTACCAATAAGGAAGCCAAATAATAAATGTCAAATATACATAATGCTGGTAAATCTAAATCTGAATCAAACACAATCAACATACACACTACCAGAATAAAATGGTTATTAAAAATAACAGACCTAAAAAGAAGATGTTTTCAATTATAATTGTTAATTATCATCAAAGCCCATTTTCAAAAAAGCTAGAAGTATAGTCTGAATATGATTATTAATGCAGTAATGAGTTTGATATAATTTTAGTGGTCAAGGTGATACTCTTTGTTTTCTACGTCTCGGTTGTAGAAAGTTCTGCGATGAGTCAGCAGCAACACTGAAATCTGTGATGAGAGAACGTGCAGCTCTATGTGCTCCAAGGAGCATTTAAATGGACTTTTATTGTGAAATAGTTCTCTTCTATTGAGTGCACGTCTGTAACAGAGACGGGCAGAGTTAGCTCGGCTGCTAACTCTGGTTCTAAACGACCCTCAGAGGACAGAAATGGGATTTCAAAAAGGATATTGGAAGAGTCATTGGCTTCTATCACCCCGTACTTCAGACAAGCTTCGATGAAGAGGGCGGCGCGATCAAAGTGTCTCATACTGCCCAGAAGATGGAAGAAAAAGAAAGACACAGGCAGAGGGAGGAGGGGAGAGGTATTGTCAGAAACCAGCAACATTCCTGCCAGAGAACCTGAAGCATACATCAAACCTGTCGCTGTGATGCCTCAATAGCTCTCTTTGAGAGCTTTCTGCAGACTGAGGCATCTCAGAATACAGGGTGTCAAGGAGGAGGACAGGAAGACCAAAAGCAGATTAATGCTGAGGTCAAATATTCTGGGTCAGACTGTACCGTGTCCTTCTATGCACCCAAGAGTAAAAACTACGAAATGTTTTTGTGGGAATGTGGGAATCTCTTCACCGGGCTCAAACAGCCTAAGTCCCAGTTCTCACCTGTGGAGCATCTCTCCGACTTTGTAAAAGCAGCCCAAGGAGAGCAGCACCAAGATGGCTTTAGATTTCTGGTTGACCTGCGAGGAGCAGAGGTGCTCCGCCCAGCGCTTCAGCACGTCGGAGCTCTCCGCTGGGTTCAGGCGCACCTGGAAACACACAAATGATCCACGGCAAATAAATATAATAGTAAATACATGCAACACATGTTGATTGATTTAATGCAGAGAATACATGGATTTAATTCTGGATATATTTTACACACCTACATAACATGCACCCATCTCCCGCTATTCATATGCCCACTCCCAAACTGTCCAAGCATCACACAGCGTCTAATGTTCCCTGTTGATGTACACCGTCATGCTGAATTACCTTTGCCAGCCAGGCAGCTCGGTTCCACTCCCCATAGGTCTGCAAGTAGCGGCACGCATCCGCAGCTTTGTCAATCAAACACAAGAGCTGCACCCCCTCTGACAGAGCGCAGAACAGGAGAGTTAGTACACACGTGTTATGCGCTGTAGAAACCATGGCCTGTAAGTACCTGCTGTCACCATCTCTGTCCGAAGCTGAATACTTGGTGCATTAGTCACACTCCCTTTGTATCATATAGGGGGTTAAGTCTTATCCTAAATTGTAATGCAGATTCCTAATTTGAGCCATTTGTAAGACTGATGAATGTCCAGGTGAAACATCACCATACAATCTTTTTTAAAACATACCTAAAGACTAGTAGCATTGTTTCATGGCGCTGCATTAACCCTCGCGGCTGCAGACACACTTCCCGACTGTGAACGCGCCATCGACATGTCATCAGTCTCTACCTGCTAGTTTGCCGTTGGCGATCATATTGGTGGCCACTAGTTTGATGGTGGACTGTGAGGGGCCCGAGGAGGTGATGGTGGTCACCAGGCAAGCCTTGAGCGAATCACAGTAGTAGCTGGGGTTGTCTGCGCTCGTCTCCAACAGTAACTGCACTGCCCGGTCCGTCTGAGGGCAACAACAAGGAGACGACAGAATAACAACTGAGAGAGAAACAAGGCATTTACAGCTACGGCAGGGAGCCACTGCGTGAGCTGAAATAAAAAGAATTCCCATTCTCCCATTCTTTTTCTATGGCAGGCACCTAATAAATCTAATTATGTTTATTATCCTGTTCTTCCTCTGGTGTAGTTGGAGGCTCAAACTCATGCTGGGGTCGGCTCTGGCCGGCCTTTGCTTTCTGCCTATTAGAAGACTCTCCCTGTGACAGAGCTGAGTGCAGCCCGTGATTAGAGCGAGAGTGGTGACACGGAGAGGGGGGAGAGGTGACTTCAGTCCTCACAGGCAGAGGCAGCACTTGATAGTCTATCACGCTCCATTAAGCACTAAGGCACTAATATCACCTCTATACCACCATCATCGCATGCGTACATGCACAGCTACACAGCGTAAAGATTTATGTGAGCTGCAAAATGTATTCACATATTTCATTTCTAAATGAGTCTGAGAGGTGAAAACAAAACTAAACCCGTACAAACATGGAGATAACTGGACACTCACGGTGCAGTACTTACCTGGCCCAGAAGGAGGAGCTGGTCAGCACATTTCTTAGTGTGTTCATAACTGGAGCGCTTCACCTCCTGCAGGTGAACCCGATCCAACTGGAACTTCTGTGGAGCAGTGAGAAAGTAGCACATGAGTGTGGGAGGAGGGGGAATATGTGCAGATATCACACAGCAAAGACTTTCACAAAGTAATGATGAGCAAGAAAATGAGGTGGAGGAATATTATAGCAGCTATATAGAGTCGAGAGATGGAGTGTATAATTACAAAGTGTTTAAAATATTCAGGAGTTTTCGCTGTGTTTCTGGCACCAGAGCCTCTCCTGCCTTAATATTATTGGTGGCTTTTTACACATCATTTTATTATATGCTCCCCAACGGGAGATCAGATTTCACAGAATGAGGGCTCATCAGTTTTATAAGAGGACTAAAGGGGGGAAATGACAAAATGAGGGGAGAGATAACACCAACGTAGAAAACGAGTGTATGTGTGTGTCTTTCTCCAACCTAGAAGCTTTACTTTTTTAGTATTTCAACGTGATTAATTATTCTACGAGTCACAGCTGTGGGCAGAAATCCTCGCAGAGATACCGATGAGTTTAGTAACTTCAGAGCCGCGTCCTCTGCATTGGAGTTTTAGATATTAGTAATTAAAGTCAGACTGCTGCCACCGAAACGGTTTTATGACAACAGGAGCCGCCCTGACAAAGTCCCAACACTGTGATCGCTGCATGAACCCTCATTAACAGGAGGAATTAAGCATCTTCACGACCAGAGAAGTGCATGATCCATCCCTAACTCAGAAACAGACTTTTTTATAGATCCTCGGTTGACTGAAATTAAACTATTGCATTCGTGCAAATTCAAACTTCAACAGTAGACGTGACATTTCATGTTTCTTCCTTTTCTGATGTCTTGATTTTATCGATATAGTCCTTCACCAAGGCCAAACTTTTAATCAGTTCTCACCATTTATTTTCAATGATTGCTCTAAAGTTCACAGACAAAAGCAACGTGTGGCAAAGCACAAGTACAGCCACCTTCGCTACGGCGACACCAAGGCGGATGTCTGTTCAGTCGATCAACGAAGCGACGCCGGCAGACTCGGACTCGGAGACAAGAACCAATCAATGTTCTTCTGAAGAAACTTTTCCAACACTCTTCAGAACAAAGTCAATAATTAAAGGTAAAAAACCTGAGTCAGTCTTTATTAGGGCCTTGGCTGCTTGTTCGGGTATTTCATCACGCAAGCAGCACCACGACAATGGGTTCACCTCAGTGTAGGTTAGATTAGGTTGGATAAATGGGTTTCACGTCAAAGGCTTCAAAACGGGAGTTGCTCCTCTCAAAGATTGGGCTTATTGTGGCACTTATGTTCTGTGCGATGTTGTTGCCACTGTGGATGAGAGGCTGGTTGTGCCTGCTCAGACTTGAGGGGACAAAGTCTCTGGGCGACTCTCTGGGGGATTTATTGAAATGTGGACTGCTGCCATCATATATTTGTCTCTACTGTGTTGGTTTGTCAAAAACAGAAAGAGCGCTTTCTCTTCCTACGTTACTGACCTGAAAGTAAGAGCTCTCACACAGGATGTCATGGCAGATGTCCAGATGGTTCTGAGGCGACGGCTGCGTTCCTCCGCTTTGGGTCTGGGCGCCGTCGCTTTTGGACACGCTTAGCTGGCGCGCCTGGGAAAATGACTGGAGGTAGTGGGACGCCACAGTCCAGAAGTGGAAGTCTGACTCGTCCCCAAACAGCCTGCAGTTTAGCACAGCGACAGATGAGCTGAGGAGTTTAGAGTTCAGAATATTCTCCTCGGAGGAGTCGGTTCAATGCTGCAGCCTCCATCAACATACCTCACTAATGACCATAGTTCCTGTATCTTCCACCTTTCTTCCCACCACCCCCCGTCTTCAACCTCCCGCTTTTTCTTCTGCCGTCTACTTTGCTCCGACTTCTTTTACAATATCCACACAGGCACACGGCTGTTGCTAGGTTACCTTGCTACACTGATGATGCCGTGAAAACTTGGGACGGCAGAATGCGGAGACGTAATCATGCGCTCTGTGCGAGAGCTCAGGCAGAAGCACTGATGGAACAAAAAGGGTCCTTGGGACTTTCCAGGTAAATCATGGCTTTAATAACAGGATGCAAACAGGGGAGCCGGTATTGCATTTCTGCACAGTCTGGCTGCTCTAGATTTGTCAGATGCTCGAGGGAAATGAGAACTAGAGCAGAGACGAGATCAGAGTTGCTGACACCGGCTCTCGTGTCAGGCTTTTTCGCAGAGATACAGAATCATGGTTGTATAGTTGTAGCAAAAATAAGCTCAGTTACTTAGGCAGAAAATGTGAAAGTTTTAAAACTAACATATAAAGTTCACCAGTAAGGACAGAAAGTGGAGGGAAAATCTGTGCTTCCTTATTTACTTATTATTTTACAGCTTAGATTGTATTTTACTCATTAAATAAAACACTGTACTGTGCGATACCTAACCCTAACCCTAACCCTGAATGTTAACAAAAGAATCATGCTGGGGAACCAGAAAACCCTCCTAAACACAGAGCCATCTGTACAGACAATAAATACCTTCATGCTGAGGTGTAACTCACCGTGAGACCAGGAGGCAGCGCTGCAGCAGACTGAGCTCCGGGTCCTGTAGCACACTCTTCATATCGCTAGGGAGCCAATCAGAGGCAGACAATCAGAACACAGCCAGCGCCAATTACACTTCTCAAACACAGCGGGCCCAGTGGGGCTCCTACAGGACACTGCTGATCTGTCAACCCACACATGACACGCTCTTTGGAACTGCCGTCTAAACACAAAGGACCATGGGAGTACAGGTGCCAAAGCCAAATAAACATTGATAAAAACTGACAGCTGACACACGGGGTTTTGTGGAAAAGTCTAAAATAACCATTCGATTTGATGTTCTGGTAAAAAAAAAACTAGGAAACATGGGCAAAATGCACAAGGTCTTATTGTGACAAATATTGACTGTGACCTCTGTAGAGGAATATGGAGACGTCATGGACAAAATAGGAGAGGAAGACATGACAAGTTTAAATATAACAAAAAACAGAGAGAAATGTATGTGGCAATTAGAGAACAGCTGAGAGTTGTGGCCTTTTGAACAGTACTGTGTACACGTTCAGCTGTAACTAATTACTACTGCGTGCTTCATGACTTTAGAATGTATTAAACCACTTTGATGGATAGTGTATAAAGCAATAGTGTAATAACTCACTTAGACAAGGAGTTGAGCTGCTCCTGGATCAGCCCTTTGATCTCGTCTTTCTCACTGTAGTCTCTGAAACAGAAAGATCAAACTCCGTCAAACGGCTTCTCTCCTGTCATCCTAAAATGCAACCTGACCTGATATTAAACTGAGAGCTTAGCACCCGCGTGTTGAGAGAGGCTGATCTTTGGTGACAGACATTAATAGATAATGCTATTATAACATTTATGCTGAGGTCAGGCACCATCCTACGAGCGCAGCTAATGCTGCGGCCTGAGATGTGTGGATTAATGGGGAAAAGAAGCTGGTTTGCTTACACTGGCAAACTGGTTATTTTTCAGTGATTGTAATAAACCAAATGTCTGAGTGGTTAACAGATGTTAGGTGAAATAATACAGATATTATATACATCTATAAACACAACTATCTCAGATCATTCCTGCATTTTCTAGATTGTAACTAAACATTATATAACAGTACATATGAGTGATTGAAGCTACTGACCACAGTGCTTGCTCATGTCCAGGTATTGATTTTTATTTTAGGTCGTGCACTCAGCCACAACGAAGGACTGGGCTAAGTCAAAACTATTATTTTGCAAATGCATTGGTCAGCTCTGATGCTAATCTTCTTCCTGGCCCAGACGTATGGAGATTGTATACACGTCTTTTAACTACATTTCTATGTGTGCATGTAGTATAAAGATATAGAAAACTAATGTGTCTGAGTTTCCATGTGTTCGTGACTTTCTAACAAGGCCGTTGTCGCGTTCTTTCCACAGCCCAAGCCAGGCTGAGAGTTAAAGTGACTATAGGTGTAAATACATCATCGTCAGCCCCAACAGTCATTGCATCACAAACAGGGATGATTTTCATGTGGACACCCGTCTGACAACTTATTAGAGGTGAGACTTACACTTGAGTTATGTCCATGGTGAAGGTTCCTGACCAGGGCTGCAGCAGTAGGAAAGCTTTGAGGGTGAGAGCAGCTCGGGGCAGCAGCAGGTAAGGACACCAGACTGGATCTGGACACATTCCCCACAAATCAGAGTCAACAAATCAATAGATGCTGCTTATATCGCCATTGATTAATTTGTAAGTGGATAGTTATTTTTTTTAAGAAAGCCCATGGTTTCTATTCAAACTGAACTGCTTAAAGTCAGATATACATCTGGGATTTTGACCTTCAGTGATCTCCAGTGGGCCACTGGCGTAAATGTCTCTGACCAGACCATAAAAAACAGACTTCATTAGGGTGGCCTGAGGGCACAACATCCTCTGCCCGGCACCATGGAGCTCGACTGGCATTTGCCAGAGAACACTAGAGTTAGTGACTTCGGATTAAGGTTGATAATTTTCATTTTTTATCAAATGATGCGGGATCGTTTGATTTCTAACATATTACCTATATTACCCACAATGATTTTATTTTTCAATTGAGATCTCTGTGTCGACAAACTGTTCCTTTAATTTTTCGGAGCAATGTTTGTCTGTTTGTCTTTCAGTCCTTCACACTCTCACCGGTCAGGTCCTGTTCGTCCATGCGGTAGCTGGCAGACTTCATGGCCATCTCCAGCACTCGGATACAGCCGTCGTCTGAGGCCAGCACAACCTTATCCGATGTGCACCAGTCAATGTCTAGGATGCGATAGTTTACATTACGCCCAAAGCGTATGCTGCTGACCATTTGGACCTGTAACAGAGATAGGCCAAGGTTACTGTAGTTCATCTCAGACTCCTATCTAAGCGTTTCTTCTTCAACATCTGTGGCAACTCTGGGGAGAGAGTGGGGGAAAAAATGTCAGCCAAATTCAAAAGGAAGAGCGACAATCGGCAGGATTTTAGTAGCGCGCTACACTAAATGAATTCACATAGCGGGACAGAGAATCAGTGGACAAAAGTGTTCTGCAAAATCCCTCTCTCTGGATTTTAATGTGGCTGAATCAGAGTCTGCAGAGCTCAACTGTCAGCAGATCGGTGAAGCATTTCGGAAATCTCTCCCGCACTTCGTCTCCTCCCTCATCCTCTCCTGCTCCGCCCTCTCCTTCCTGCTCTGTAGCTGCTGCTCGTTTCCCCTCTGCAGCACGATCCATCTGTTGTCTGGCGTTTATGACTGGGGAGAAATCTGGGTCTTATCTCAGTTCGCCCCAACAAAACACATCCCTCCTTCCAGTCACCAGTACTCAACGGAAACCGGCATCCTCCACCCCCGACACAGCTAAATCCAACCGAGCATCTATCTGTGTCCACACTTATCTGCTCCTCCACTTTTAACACTTGCTCACACGCTGCTGGGTAAACTGACAAAAATATTGTGATGCAGACATAGATAATAAACAAACAAAAAAGCCCCAGCTAGCCCGGAAGGATTCTGGCATGAGGTGTAATGAAGACGATGCTCGGAGGGGACTTTCTAGACGACGAGGACAAAGTGAAAAAGAGCGAGGACGCTTGCCATTTACAGGGATCCTGAGCATCTATCCTGCTGCGGCTGAGCGTACATATGTCAGCAGAGTGTGTGCGTGTCTCTAAAGCAACAGGACAATTACAGAGGAGATACTGCTACTGCAGCGTGAGCCTGAGACAGGACGTTAGTTAAATAAACCAACACAACACAACACTGCAGTGATCGCTGTACTGTGGAAACACATGAAGTCAGGTGACACATACTGGGAGCGTGTCACACCAAACCACTCATTTAATCGAGTGAAAAATGTTTCTACGACGGCGCGTGACTGGTAGCTGCCAAGTGTCGTCGGTGGAGACTCACTTCTTTGGTGTCCCAGACCTCTGCTCCATCCGTGTACATAACCAGCAGCTTTTGGTTGCCCTTTCCTGGGGCAAAGCGAATCTTCTTCACCCAGCCACGATGTGTTGGTATTCCCCTGAAAACCGCAGCAGAATGATTCATTTGGAACAAATATTAGGCAACATAAATCAATACAAATATAGAGCATTAACTTATTCAGCAAATATTCAGCATTTACGAACCAATTTTTCTTGTTGTATTATATAATAGATATTATTATTAGGTTTTATCACAATTCACCAAGTAAAATCTGAGCTTTGCCATGAGCTTTGAAGGAGAACTGGTAGAAATGTAGTTACCTGGACAAACGAGCTTTGAGGTCCCAAAAGTTCAGATTCCCATCCACGTCTCCGAGCACCAGAGTGTCACCTTTCCAGGCAATGCAGGCGATACTGCCCATGCTTCCCTACAACACAGCACAAGGAAAGACATTTACTGAGACGCTATGTGACAAAAAAAGAAGAAGAGATGTACATTTGCTTCCTGCTCAGATTTCCCAATGATTTTTTTAAAATCTAAACATTACACAAAGTCTTCTAGACTCACACGTGAGCTGCTGTAGTTGTATATCCTGACACAGAGGACAGACGTCAACAAAAATTATGTCATGATGTCTCAAATGCAACCAGCCCCTGGGTTGTTAGAAAAGCGCAGTCACACCAGCATAAAATCTACCTTTTCCCCCTGACTATAAAACATCACGCTCTCCAGCTCTTTAATGTTCCAGCATGAATGGAAAAAGGAAGATAAATTCAAATATCAGTGGCAGCCAAGTGGTAAACAAGCTCGACATCAGAGTTGAAGTAAGGCGGTGGAACGAGACGGAGCGCTGATGTGAAGACATTAAGTGTCAGCTCACCTTCAGTGTGTGGATGATTGGACTAAACTTTTTCTGAGACTTTCTGACAGTTTCCCGGCACAAAAAAATCTTCTATCATCCTTAAAGGAACGCAAACCTTTGGGGTATGCAAATATTTGAGCAATGAATCTGCAGCCGTCACAAAGCAAAGGCCTCAAACATCCCCAGGTAAAGCTCCCGTGTCTGTCTGCATGGTGTGAATAGATGCAGGCAGAGAGCGAGAAGAAACACAAAGTGCTTATACAATCATATCTGCTGCTCAGAAATGGACTCTTTCCTTTAGAATAACCGCTGTATGGAGCAAGACGAACAAAAAATTAAATAAGATTGAGTGCTAAGGTATGGAATTGTGCTGTTCTTCTTGAGAAGATTTGAAGAGCTAATAACAAACAGAACGTGCTCCCCGCTCCCCAGATAACACGTCAGAGAAGCTCTTCTGAACAATAGATTCACTTTGAGGGAGTCTGGGCAAAATTTGGATGCTTGGGTGACCAAACAGCTTCCTTTATTATTAAACAAAACTTTCTTTTTTTAAGTGGTGACACGTGTACTTGCAAAGTTAGGAAAACATCTTTGTTCATCATCATCTGTTTTAATATTCCCAAGACAACTCGTTGTTGGGAAATTTGGAATCCTGAATAGTTACCCAGGTGAAGAGAACCTGTCCAAACCATTTTAATGCCAAACCACACTAATAGCTAGGTTACCTTTAGACGCTTTAGTAAACAGAGACAAGCTCATAGCAGTGGCAGCGTTAAGGAAAACTCCCAAAAACCTGGGGACAAACTGATGACACACTGACGACACACATATCCAGCAGCGCCGTAGAACTGAGATAAAAAACCTTCCCTTTGATTACATACGATTTATTACTAAGGATAAAGTGTGTGAAATGTTTATGTGGAGCCAATCACCCCCTAAAAAACCCCTGAAGGACTCTGGATATAGCAATAAAACATCCAAGGTGGCAGAACAGGTAAAGAAAAGGCGACTTTCTAAAAAAGATAGATGAGATGTGGTGTGTAAAAGCGGTGACGGTGTTGTTGATGTAGTTTTAGTTTCTGTTTTACCAGATACAGAAACAGAGAACAGAAAAAAAACAGACATACTAACAACAGAGATCTTTGTGAACAAAAATAATCAACAAATATGAAACTGGAAGAAGAGGGTGAGATATGAAGTGAGATATGTTCAAAGAGCAGTGTAAATGACCTTCGAGTTATTCAGGAGAATACAAAAAAAAAAAGCACAAGACGCCTTTGCACTTACGTCAGGGGGAATTCGTGCACCATCTTTGACTGTGTTGCCCTCTACGGTGATGTGGTAGACTTGCCCGTCTGTGTCGGTGAATACAAAATGCTCCCTGGCTGAGATGGCCTGATTGATCTCTGACTTGCTCTCTGCATCCTGCAGGAGACTGTGGTGGAGGAATCACACAGACAGAAGATTCTCTCAGATAAGAACATGTCAGGATTTTTGCACTCTGAAATACTGGACTTGAACATCTGAGTATTGAAAAAGCTTGCCGTATATATACTGTAGGTTATTTCTGTATACATTTGGAGCGTAGAGGAATAGAGTACGCAGAGTTAATGCATGCGATATGTTAGTGTTTGCTGATGAAATGCAGTCCGCCGTCGTGCCTCCTCTGAATCGGATTCAGATTTTCGCTGACCTGATCACTGAGGACTCAACACTGCTCTGCTCGGCGTCTGACACCGTCTGCCGAGCCATCGCTTCCCTCGCTGCCATCTGCTTCTTCTTGAGACTCTTCAGGTTGTGTGACGGGGACCACTCCTGTTCACACACACACACACACACACACACACACACACACACACACACACGGCTGTAGTTAAATAAAGCAGATAGAAGAGGAGATGCTCACATAAATGAAACTAAGGCACACACTCAGAGGAGGTGTTTTCCACTAGTTAGCCTTTCTGTCTAACTAGTGGAGCACCGTGGCTTTAGTTTGGTTGACTTGAGGTTGTAATCAATATGGAAATGAGGCAGCAATAAAGAGCGAGGGGAGTCCAGCGTGTATTATTAAGGTTACTGGCGTTTTTATTTGCAATGTGGAGGTTTTTACAGTCCCAGTGTAAAGTTTGTGCAGCATAACTCTTCTTTATGAGCATGTCTCCAGCCTAATGAAGCCACTGTGCTTTGCTGAGCTTGGGGAAAAATTTCCAGACTAATCTTTCAAATGGCTCACACCAGCACAAGGGGGTCAAAAACTGCAGCAGACTATTAACTGAGGAAAGTGTGAAGTGTGCTTTGTTAAAGTAAATATGCTGCTTGCTGCCGTCTCTTTGGGTTTCGCTTGCACCTACGAATTTAGGGTGGTTTTTATTAGGATGTAGACTTGTCAGTACCAGTGCAGTAACAGTGGGGAAGTTCTTGGCCATCTCCCGAAGAAGTGTCCCCGTCCTGGTGTCCCACAGCTCCAGGGGTTTGTCTCTGAACACCACCACCAAGTACTGTCTGAGGAGGCATCACAACACAAGTACATACATTCAATCTCAAAACATGCACCACCTGTGAATTGTTGTGACTGTCTATTCAGAAAGGAGCCTTCTCAAAAATTGTTTGGATGCCTGAAGTTGCTGGTAGAGTTGTGTTGAAAATGTAAAATAAGGCGCATAGTTTGATAAAGGCGTGCCACTGTTTCCACTGAGGAAAATTTCAATGGGCAGCTTTTTTTGCACATTTTAATTAGATATTCAGACTTGTCAGTTGAAGCTCAGGGATGCTCAGGAGCCAACTTAACCTGTACCAGTGCAAACCTCTGAGTGAACCTCCTGTAACTACCCCGGGCCGTGGTATTACGAGATTTCGATCTGTGGCAGTGACCCCAGTTAAAATAAAAACAAAGGTTAAAGAAACAGATGCAGTTTTGATGCACTGTTTTAGATTCCATAGTCTCCTACCTCATTTCCTACTGGATCATCAAGTGTCTTAGTGTCACCTCAGTTTACTGGTCACCTTCTCCTGCAGCGTTGCTGTAGAAGCCTTGACAACTAACAGCTATAGTATAGCTGATGCAAACGCTAAACTGCTTAGCATTTAAACATAAAGGACTACGTTACTAAAAAAGTAAAGGGTTGTGTATAACAAGCAACAGCAAAACTCTCGACTTAACTGAGTTAAGCAGATGTGCGTTTCATCACATAGGACTTTATGTTAAGTAAAATAAATCCCACAGCATAAATTTATGTGTAATGTAAAACTGAACAAGCTAATTTGCCTCGCCTTCACTAGTTAAAGAGCTTGTAGGTGATCATGTGAAATGTATTTCTGACCCTTTATTTATCGCCTCCAGAGCTGCCTACTGTTTTCACTTTAGAAAACAAAGGTGTAAGCTAGCACATCATTTCAGCAGAGAGATGTTGTACTACAGAATATGAACCACCTGATGATCTCTGAACATATACACACAGCTAGGACTCTTCCATATAGCTTAATATAGTCAGGGCGGACATGTTGAGAGCAACTGGGTGTACAAAAGACAGCTGCTATCTGGAAACCTTGCTTTAATTCATGTGTACATATAATCTGTTAATGTGTGTGTGCGAGACTGTAAATGCACGCTTGTTCATTTTTCTGAATATTAGAGTCTCATTAAAAAAGCAGGGATGATAAAAAGTGAGATTCAATTAACATCTGAAAGCTCTGCACAACATGTGAAGGTTTTTTTGGCTGATGATAAATAAAGGACCCAATGAATGGTGGATCTGTACTTTTTCTTCTATTAGAATTCCTGTCTGGGTATGAGACACTTTGGAAGATTTACAAAAAAACAAAAGCACTCCAACCTTTAGAAATACTTAATTAAATGTTCAGAGATGGATGAATGATGGAGGAATAACAAAAGGGGAAAAGGCTCCAGGCAGGAAAGCTGCCTAAGGTGAAGAGAAAATTATGTATATGTAAATGCAGGGTTTGTGATTAAGTGTATGAGTCACAATTATAAGCACTAGAATACTGTGTGGTGCTGTTGATATTTGGTTTTGTTTATGGTGTGCAACGTGAGAAACTCACTTGAGATGAGACACTTTAATCATCTCAATGGGTGGCTCATCGTTTCCTCTTTCGCCTCTGAATGCAAAGCATCTGCCTGGAAAACACGACAGCGAGAGAGGGAGAGAGAGAGAGAGAGGTTTAGAGTGTGATGGAGTGGGGGTGATGATGGAAGGCAGAAGATGTATCTTTTTTTTACACCTGTGAAAAGACGGATTCGTCTTATTTCACGTCTTAGTTTCATCTCTTTCACCCGAGCGGGGGAAAGCAGCCTGCAGACGACTTATTCTCACCACCCGCTCTAAACCCTGCTTTTCATTCGCAGCTTTCCACCTATCAAAGCACACATTATGCAGACCGCCAAGGTGCCCCCCTTTAAACAAAACAAGAACGCCCTTCAGGGGTATTGTATAGCATTTGCTTAGGGAAGTGCTGATCTGATTTTGCAAAGGACATTTAGGGCGGGTGGACTTTTTAAAATGTACAGCAGCCTGTGATGGTTCGGGGGAAGCAGGCTGAACTCCAACTGTTGTGCGGAGACACCAGCTAGTTTGCACCAAAGGCTATGAAACAACGAAACATATGGTGTGAAGACAACTTTGGAGACCTGTGGCGCAATACAGCCTAATCCAGTCCTCTTCTCCATTTCCTCTTCGGTTTCCACAGTGGGAGGGGTCACATGCCCTGATTACAGAGTGCCAATTACAGTCCTCAGATCATCATCATCATCCCCATTAAAGTGTCAAATCTGCATTAATACACACACAACTCTCAAGAATATGGTTCGAGGAGCCAGAAAATATAGCAATAAAGATGCAAATACAGGCAATGTGAGAACTTCACTTCAACTTAACCTCTACCTAAACGATGAGTAATTATTATCTGTACTTAAATATCTATTGTGTCTGCAATGCAAAGCAAGTCTGATTCCACTTCTCCAAAACTTCCCCAAAGGTTGTCACACAACAAATCCTTTCATAGATAAGGGAGAACAGCTGCTATCACTGCTGCGGGGCCCGGGCAGGAATTAGACAAGCGAAGACAATTTCCATCCCTGAGTTTTATCAGTAAATGATTCATCTGTAAAGGGCATAAGGTGCGAACAATAGTGGAATAATTCTATCGCTAAAGTGAGGAATTTTAAAATGCAAAACTTTTGTGCTGTTCTGTTTGAGTCTGCAACCCACTCTGATACGCTCTGCAAAACAAAGTCACAGTGTTTGCCGAACAACAATTTCTAGGTTTTTTTATTTCATCATGAAGTATACGTTTTCTATTTTAAATATTATATTTACATCTATAACACTGAGCACAGACAGATTGAATTGATAATGATCTTCTCATCCGACTCTTGTGAACCATAACACTGGGAACTACACAAAGTAAGCAGGCACAAACAGCAGCTACATTTGCTGTTAGGATAACCAAGAGGTTTTCAGTCAGTTAAACATATTGAAAATGTGTCGGCCTATAAGCAAAGCTAATGCTGTGGGCTGTTAACTTTGATGACTCTGGGGTATAATTAGAAAAGTTACCCCTGACATTGTCCTGAATGAATTTGAGATTTGCGAGGCTCTTCGACTGAACCATTATAGTGACCATAGTATTTGTTTTGTCTCGAGCTTAACGTACCAGGGTTAACATTTAAGAAGCAGAACATAACATACAGAGAAAGATGTGTGAAAATAATCATCAGTAACTACACTAATACTGTGACTTTGTTTGAGAGGTTACACAGTTAAACACTGCAGTAAATCTGTATCTGGAAGTTCCAGTTAGGGACGGACACACCTGAAGTTAAATCCGTTAGTAAGACATCGGAGGACTAGTGACGTACAGCATGTCTATATGTAGAAATAAAACACTTCTTTCTTCCCTTGGTTATTTTCCAACTCTCCTCTCTCTTCGGCACAGAGAACGTGGCATCACCACCGCCTGGGCGTGGTGGAAACACAATGGTCACAGCTGTTGCAGTAATCCTACGGAGGCATCAATGGGCTCGGGGAGAGATCTAAGTCACTCAACAGGAACTCCTGGTAGGATGGCATTTTCAGAGCTAGGCGTGCCATAATGGCATTCTAATACAGTTAGGTTTGGACCTTCGTTTGAGTGTTTTAAGTATCCCCTAGAGCAGAACAAGAAGCAGAGCCCCAGACAAACAAAATAAAAGAAAGTCAGAGGGTGAGAAAAATGTAAGTGTCGTTGTGTGTGGTCACTAAGACTGCAGGAACCCTGAGCAGAACAAAACCTGAAAAGCAAGTGTAAACGCGTGTGTTGGTGCACCAAGGTACAGATGTGTGTGTGTGTGTGTGTGAGCCTCTTACCAGTAGGAAGGTCAACATGCTGCAGTTCATTCCGCACAAGGCCCATGTTGTTGGGAGCAGATGTGGCGAAAGACAGGAAACTTGTAAGACTCACCCATTCAATCCCCCTGTAGAAGAATCATACACACACACACAGGTTTGGTTAAATGAATGATGATGTTATCGAAGCTTTGCAGCGCAGCAGTAGTGATCAGTGAGCTTCATGGTACGCCAGCAACAAATGTGCAGAAAAATGCACAGCAAATCAAGCCAGCAAGTGGGAGATATGACTAGTTCTGAGAACGGAGCCCAGTTCAGGGAGCACACATTCCACTGTAATGAGATGGTAAATAGCCACATGATTAATTAGTCAATTTCCCCAGTAAATGTAAATGAGATGCTAAGTAGCCGGTCCTCCTTTGGCATGGATGTGCGTACTGGGGCAAGAGCTGCTGGGCTCATTTCCATAAGCACCTCTGCAGCTTTTGCCGTAATGTTGTACGTTCCAGCACTGGAAATAGCGGTGTCCTACACGTGGACACACAGATAGGGAGAAAACCTTATGTTTTATGAAATTAATTTGTCTGCTTGAGTGTCGCTTTATCTACTTGTGTTGATGATGTGCAGCATCAGCAAAGAAGTGTGTTAAATATTATATGGGTCTATGTGTGTAGGGTAAGGTAGCAGCAGAAAGTTCAAGTGCTTGTGCTGCACAGCTCATTAAAGTTTGTGGGGAGTCTTTGCATTTGTGGACACCAACTTCTCTCATTAAAAGAAGCCCGGCTCTGCTTAAACGTGTGGTGTTTGCTCCCAATCGATCTCCTAACAGCATTAATTGATTCAATCGTGTGCTTAATTAATCCCGATGAAATTGTTTCGCTGCTCATTAGAGAACGCTAGCTACCCAATGCGGCCTGGGCTTTGTTGGCTTTTAAACTCTAGCTTTACCCCTTTTTCAGCGTGGCACATCTCACAGGCCGAAACGTTTGTCAGTGTGTTGACACTGAGAACAACAAGAGCAACGGTCGACTGAGGATGGGGAACAGAATCAGAAACAGTAAAAGCTTTAATCTGTATCAGATAGAAATATATGATCCCTACCATTGTCGCATTCTCAATTTTTCTGTTGCTCTAGTTTCTATTTTCCTTCTACAAACGCTTGGTTATAAAAAGCTTGTTAATGTAGAACACAGGGCGCCTTTGATATGTGTGACGGATAGCTTCATTAATTAGCTTCTTAGACCTGAGGGTAGTGTGGCATTAAGAGGTTAAAGGAACATTTCAGTCGATATGCCTTTAATACAATTTCTACCTTAAAAAAAATCTAATCATTATAGATGGAAAATTATATCAACACAAAAACATTTCTTCCAGAAATCAATAAACCTTTCTCACAGCAGACATTTTGACTTATGACGCAGAAAGAAAAACACAGGTTTAACTACTAACATAACAATAGTGATGACACTGCTTCGTGCACGATACCAGAGCTTGTCTAGAAGTCTAATCGTCTGGGAGAAATGTCAGTGACGGCACAATGTATTGGTTGTTTTATTTATTAAACATACTTCCGTAGGTTAACTCAAAAATGCAACACAGAATCAGCGTGTAGTTAGTCTTGAACTCTCTTTTAAACACCGCTGACCATCTCTGCATGTGTCATTTGTTACCAAGCTGTCACACAAGAAATTTTTCATGAGGGGAAAATAACATTTTTCCTAGAAGAAGTATGCTAACTAAGATTGTTGAGCAGAACAGGAACGGCACGGGTTTTACATCGATTTCTTACTGAACATTTCCACAATGTCATTTTTGGAAGGTGGTAGCAGCAGAAACCAAATTATTGAAGTGGAGCTATGCACCAGGATATGCTTGAGAAGAATCTGTTGCCATATGAAAGGACAAACGAGGAGAAACCAGGACAATTAAGACCATACCGCAAAAGAGACTTTTAACTGGTTCCAGAAAAAGAAGAAATAAATGTGCTGGAATAGCCCAGTCAGTCACAATCAATCAGTAAGGTCACTGAAGACTGTCTGCTTAGAAGAATGAGCCAGAATTCCCTTTGAGCAGTGTCAGAGATTAGTGTTTTGAAGCTGTCATTGCTTTCCTCATTCCAATTTAATGCACACAGCTTTCTTAACCATTGTAATGTTTGATTTCTTATGCTGTATTACCCGTTAAAGGTAATGCCAGTGTGTGGATAGCTGCACTGAAAAAGAAACACAAATAGTGTACGTAGCATCAGAATAATGACTAACGTCTTCTTTCTACCATGTGCACATACACAAACACACATTACGTAACACGTACAGTACACAGATAAATACACAGCATGTTCCAGCTCCATCTCTGTACATTCACCTACAAACCCACCACTCGGTTAAACATAGCCGTGCAGCTCTGTGGTATTTTTGACAGCTCTTTGTTTTAAAAATAAGCTCTGCTTGATCACACTGTGTATAGTACCTGGATTTATCTGTTACTATCACCGCCGCACATCACAGGTCTTTTCGGTGGCCTACTTTCATTTGCATATCACAGCCCCGCAACTACAAGCTACATGATCTTCTCTTTATTTAGGAGTCCCGTGCTCAGTTGAATCACTGAAAAGATATTCAGATAACACCCCTATAAGGCAAGCTATGCAATTATTTCTGCTTAGCACACAAGAGCTGACGTGGCCCTAATTATGTTGGTGCCAGTTTGCTCTGCACACTCTAATGAGCCTGAAAACAATCAACAGAAAATCTATTTGCCTTGAGCTGACTGACTGGCCGCTGGAGTTCAGCGACCATCATTTTACAGATATTTCATCACCAGTAGGAACTGAACTGACAGTTGCTGGGAATGTTCTGATTTGTTGTGCGACTAAAACAAAACTCTTACCTGACTTCACATGAGTGGACACTGAGTTCTTTGTGGAGAAGACCACTGGTCAGGTTATAGACCAGCACAGACCCATTACTGGTACCTGAGAACAGGAAATCGAGAGCACTTTGTGAGAAAAGTGACAGACAGGAAGACGAGAGGTCATACAGTTACTTATCTTAGCAGCATCTACCCTCCAGCAAGATCAGAGAGACAGACTGTCAGTGTGACACCGCTGTGTGTTCCCTGTCACCGCACCAGGTGTGGAAAGAGGCAGCACATCAAACTCTGTGTCACTCAGCTCACAGCCTGGGAACACAGCAGCATTTAATCTGCTCCGGGGGAATAACACGACAACTCTATCCCTCCCCGCACTGCACCCGTGACTTTTGACCCTGATCAGAAAGTCTGAGGACGTTTGACAAAGTGAAAAAATGAAAATGCAAAGAATGTTTTTAACAAAAGCTTGGTTCAAATATAGAATAAGAAGCTTGACCGGGGTGATACAAGAACCCGCTTATTTAGCTGATCAGTCGATGTGTATTATACACAAATTGCATTAGTGTTTATTATGGATCTAGTGATGTTATACAAGAAAAGCACCTTATTCACACTGTCAGATTAGAAACAGAGAAAAAAGTGCTGCTTCGTATGAATTTTCCTGCACATGACTAGATGGCTTTATAGATTGATATGAGCTATGTTTACATCAACAGGAAAAACAAGATGCTGTAAAAAAGCAGAAAACAAGCGGGAGCTGTAATAAAACCAAGAAACCTGAAAGATACTCCAATAAGAAAATACTCCACTTAGGAACATGGTAAACAAAACTATGCAGCAGTTTTAAAGGCAGTTCTCATGATGGTTTAAATAGTTTAACAAGGTTCGGGGGGATTTTATTATGTATATGGTAAACACGGGCAGGTGCAGCAGCCCATTGAGTTCTATAATTATCCTGAATGTGATGGAACTGGTCTGATGTGCCCGGTCCCTCTTCAAAGGACAGCTCAGTCTGCACTGGGCTTCAGCACCACAGTCACATGCTGACACAACATCTGGAGGTAGTGATAGGAAATGCCGCATGGGTATTTGTGTGTGTGTGTCCGTATGTGTGTGTGCGCACGCCTTCCCTTCCTGCTGCCTGGGCAACGGATAGATGGCATGCAGTGTGGAACTGTAGGGAGTGGGTGGGTGGAGATAAACATACATACATTTGTTTTCTATACTCAAGAAGATCCTGTTCACTGAAATAGCTGAGCTGTTTTCTTTGCATTTAATTCCATTATGGGTTTGGAACAGGTTATTTGAACAGAAGAAGAAATATGTATCTGCAACCTGCTGTTAGATATAAGGATGAACATCTTTGACGCTGATTAGTATGTTTCCTATCTTTGTACAAACGCAATACAACCTGCCTATCAAAAAATGTATTATGTAATCCACACCTCAACCTAGGTGTAAAACATCATCACAAGTTCCAGCTTTAGGGGTAATTAGTATTTTGTACTCTTACTACACTAATACTAGTTCTTGGCCTGGCATAATGATTTTTAGGTTTCTCCTGACTGTTAAAGTTACAGGAAGAATGAGAACAAAACTTCTGCCTACTTTTAGTCGAGCTAGTTGTTATATATTTTCCAAGTAAAGAATGGTTACTGACGTTACATATTTTTCGTCCAGAGGTGGAAGTGCTATAAGAAAGTACGTGGCCAATGGCAGCAACACACATTAGCAAACAGGCTTGAATCACAATGATGGACACTCTTCCACAAAGTTTTAACAACCTTCTCCAGGTGTCACACCGAACAGCGAACTGTGGTTGAACACGTCTGTAGTACCTGTTCAATAATAATAAAGCAAAACCCAACTCTGCAAAGATTCTATATTTTTGTTTCCCATACACAGTATAGTAAAGGAAAAGCTGTATCTTTGGAAACAATCAGTCACTGACTTGTGCAATGCTTTCAAATTTAAACAAACTTTCATTGAAAATGAAGCCAACACCGAGAACGATAACACGATTGGACCGCCTTATTAAACATTACTCTACAGATAAGTGAGAGGAGGCAGCGGATGACGTGTACCCACATTTCAATAAACTCGTTGTGGACTGAAAAAACAAACAATATTTTCTTTGACAGATCAGTGGAGCTGAGAATTAGAATCAGTTCCTTTAATTATTATTTTTTTCTCTCTTCGAAAGAAGCAGCTGCCTTCCAGTAAACATATACTGTTTCCCACATTTTGCTAATGACAAATTTATGTTTGATATTCTACTCATAATGACGTTTCATTTCGCAAACCCACACAATGCGCGAATAAACACATTCGATGTGGCACAATCAGATGATTATGGAATTGAAGTCAGTGGCTTTGTCAGTGCTGCGAGTGTACATGTCAGTAAAAACGATGCCTCTGAGCTTGAACCTATCTCTAATTGAGCTGTCAGGTTTCACACAGATTACAGCTTTTTGGACGAGGAACCAGACAGCAGCACTTCAGGGTAGCCGGGTTGGCTGCACAGCCTGTGTAACCTTCCCTTTGGAAGCTAGAAGCAACAAAGACTGACACAAGAGAAAACGTGTAAAACAGAAATAGAGAAATCCGACAGGAGTCCCTGCCTTCCGCCTTACTGTAAAAAAAACAATTTCAACCCTCAGTGCTTTCACACCATCAGCAGTGAGCTCATCTGTTACCTTATTTGCACCTAGTGAAAGGTGTAAATACCCGGTTTCCGCTGGCTGCTTCTTTGACTGGCATCAAATCACAGAGACTCAGTGAGTCTCCATCTTAACTCAGCTGCACATTAGGGGAAAAACCTAATGCAGATTGGAAAAGCAGCCAAGAGAGAGACGGAGCAGTATCTGCCAGGACTCATCCATGGGTTCCTCTGGATTTACTGATCAGGTGTATTCTCTGGGTTTTGGTAAACAGAAGAGTTGACAGATGCCAGTGCCTGAAGGAACACCTGTTAGAGTCCCAAACTCAAACGGTCTCTTACAAATATTTCAATATATACAGGATGACAGTGCAGTTTAGCACCGCATTACACCAAATATGATGGTTTCCAATATTATTGTAACTAGTACCTGATTGTTTTTTCTCATTCTATGTGTTTACATAAGAATTTGGCTATAAAACAAATGCACTACCATCAAGGCACTAAATTAATGAAACATACATAAGCTTTTGAACCACCTGGACCTCCCCTGCACCTCTAAGCAGAGTTCTACGCCCCTAAACTTACGACTCACACTCCGACACAGTTCACAGAAAATGGAACAAAAGGCCCATTTCCATAATGAAGCTAGAGACTGTTTAACTGCTTGATTTTGCAGGATGACTCTAGGGACTCGATGAATGATGTGCACAGAAAACTCAATCGCACCGTTCTAGTTTTTGATTCAGAACATCCCCGAAACCCAGCTGTGCTGAGTCAACCCCGTACCATCCGCGGCATGATGTGCTCCTACTGCACCCGCTCCAGAGTCGCACCCCGATTGTGGGAACAAAATGACAGATCTCTCTTTTTTTACCCCCCCAGACAAACATGTGCCTTCACTTTTAGCAAAACACATCTGAGACAAGTCTGTAAATAACAGATGGAAAACAGCATTGGCTGTCCTCGAGGCCTTTTAGCACTACTGCAGTCAAGTATTAATGCGTAGTGAACTTGAGAGATGTGTCTCCCAATGTTGTTGAAGCGATGCACACAGAGACAAAAAAAGACCCAAAGAAAACAGCTGAGAGATGTGTAGGTTGGAGGTGTTATTATTCATCAGCTTGTGTGTGGGTCCAAGGAAGGCAATCTATCTTCGAGGTATGATTAATTTATGTGGGCTGTGTCAGGGGACTGAGTAGCCTATTTTTCAGCTTGACAACTAAACTAAAAAGTTGGGCAGAGAACAGCAGTACACCTGTGTCTTTAATGGAACATAGCACGGTGACGTGTGCCTCATACACAAACACACTTATGGCAACACAACACAGACATAATCATGTTGTTCGTCTTCAATTCAAAATGGGATTTTTAGAAAAGTATTAATATATAAAAGTTAAAAAAAGATCAGGAACAGCTTTTGAAGATAATTATTGTATCTAAAACCAACAATCCAAACTTTCGCAACCTCTCTTAACATGACTGATGGAATATTAGCAATATATATTTTAAATAAAGTAATTCAATTGCAGGGCTGATTATTTGTCATTATAGTCAAAGCAAACACGCTTCTTCTTCTTACATATGTGGTAGTTACATGACACCATGAATGACAACCACTAGGACAGAGTATATTTTGAATGCAGTGATTTCAACTACAGTGTAAAAAAATACAACTTTTCAAAGACTGACTGTACATTTACTGAGGTGCTGAAGTAGAACTGAAGTAGCACATCGTATGGAGGGAAAAGAAAAGGCTGACTTCTCCAAAAGGCCAATAAACAAAAGCATACCTCAAAATCTGTTATGATTTTCTATACATTAAAAAGCAAACTGAAGCTTTTGTGTCGGCCCTCACAGGCCCAACCCCTCTATAGTGTCTCAATGGGAAAGCTGGAGAAATACCAACAACACAAAGACTCCTCAAGACTCCTACCTGGTTATAAAAAGAATCTACAAACTGTGACATCTTCTTTTAAATGCCGAAAAATAGAAGATAACCATTTAAAGCTAATCATGGAATCGAGAGAAACATGGTGAAGTGACGTTCTAGTTTATTCTCAACCTATAATGGAAAAAAGTCTGTTGGTTGGTTGATCAGACCAGAATCAGAACTATTTCAAGAACTAGTTAAAATTTTAATTCAGTGTCGTCACAAATGTTTAATTTATACTGTAAAAATCTATCAACTCTACAAAGTACATCATCACTAACAGTCATATGTACAGTTCAACTACATGTTCTAAGCCTCAGCCTTTCTCCAGCGTGACTGCTCTTATGTCTGCCAAAGGCTCCAGGGTCTCGGATCATCGTCCCATGCTGGTCACAGTCACAAGGCTTTTCTCCAGTGTGGATACACTGATGAATCTATAATACCTGCGATAGCTTGAAACTCTTCCTACACTGGTCACAGACGTGATCATTTTTTCAGAGTGAGTGCTCTCTGTCCTGCTTGCTCTCAGAACATCATCCCCCACAGTGGAAAGGTTTTTTTTTCGGTGAAGATACACAGACGAACCTTTAAATTACATGGCTGCCTGAAACTCTTGGTCACTGATGGTCTTATTCTACAGAGTGGGGAAGCTGATGTTGATGCAGCAGTCCTCCACTGAAACTCTCACAGGTCTATCTGACTTCCACTTTCCACCGTTTCTGGCTCCGTCACAAGAAGATGACATCTCCAATCTTAGTCCTGTCTGCACAGCTCTGGCTGCCTGTGGAGCAGCTGTCAATAAGAACAATACCAGACCTACTTCAATCAAGCACCAGCTTCATCAGTTACAGCAGGGAGACACGCCAAAGGGCCATAAATAATGGAATGACAATATATTAAAATATGTGAGCGAGAAAAAGGCTTTTTGACAAAGGTGTGGCATAAACTTTCATACACACATTCTCATTTCTGCATTATCAGAAATAATCCCAAAAATAGCCTGCAAGCAGGTATGGCCCGTTTCCTCATTACTCTTCAACTAATCAAGCAGAAAAAAACGCCTGGAGATGGTTCTGTGTTAAATTTGCATTTAGTAGCTGTTCACTGAAACTTTCCACACCAGGTGCAAAGATGTTCATGCGAGGATGTAAAAACTAAAGAAACCGTCAGAGAGATAGTAACACACATCAGGAGATGTGAAGAATGCGTTATTACTCACCTGCTGCCAGGAGGGGTTGGTAGTGGCTGATGTTTTTGGTGGTGAGAGGGGGACACATGCGGATGGCAAATGGTGCCAGCGGCAGACCAGAGAGCAGGCCAGTTAGCAGGAACTTCAGCTGGACCTCCTGCTGATTGGATGACGCAGGAGGAGCTTCGCCAGCGATCAAGGTCTGACCTGAAGATGAATCCCCAATATGATCAGGGTTAAAGTGGATATCTGCAGCACCTACAGATAAAAAACACTAACGGAACATTTATGTTCTATTTAGGTACATATGCAATGAATGTTCAGTTCTGAAACCATGACAGTGACATTGTTTATTAAATTACACAGAAACCAATGAGGTTTTCTGGATTTTTATAAATATAAACAGTCAGTCAATATAACATTTGTGTGTAAATTAAAATGATTCAAGTTGATATTTCATTGTTAGTACATGGTTCATTTGTTAGCAAAAATATGCATGTGTCCGACAGAATTCAACACGAACCAGGGATGACCAGCAACAAGAGGTTGACAAACTACCAACACCTTCAACTATTAAACAGCAGAGTAGCTCCTGCTTTAGATGAGGCTGCATTTACACGAGACATACAAGCTGTCCTAATTTTGTGCGAGGTTTGAGTCCCGTGGCACAGTGTCATTCACATCCTGACATAAGCCAAACCCTGTTGGAATAAATCTAATCCGTTTTAAGCAGGGAGAGAACTGTGCAGTTATCTCACTTTCCTTCTTTATTCCCAGGATTCTGGATACGCTGGGTTCATTTGTAACTGAGCTCAGCAGCTGTCTTACGAATACAACTTTCAGTTTGGTTTCACCAGTCTGACCCAAACCTGCCCCGTGGCTGAAGTGTAAGCTCACACAATTCGCCTGCAGAGCCAGTGTTGGCTACGGGTGCCACACACCCACACAGGAGCATGCAGAATTTGATTACACCTATTTTGCTGGTTTGATTCAATTTGTAATACCAGAGTCTCTGCCAAATTAATAGTGTCAGAAGCTCTTTAATATTTTTTTACTATTGCATGTTGATGACCTTGTCTTTACCGATCATTTGACTACGTTTTATGTTTTAAAGAGTGAACAAATGCAACGTATGAGAGGCTGTGTAGACCATTAATCTGACATTTACCTCTCACATGAGCTAGTTCCTACATTATATTCTAAAAGTTATATCACATATACAACTGAAACATAATGTCAGTATAGTAGCGGACTTTTCTCATGTGTAGAGAGGGAAATTAATTAATGGTATACACAGCCCGTCACTGAAACAACTTTAAATATTTAGTTTACTGGTTAAAAAAATCCATCTGATTTTCACTCTACACATTGTAATAGCCTTCTTTACACTGGCAAATGCATTATCTCTAAATGTGAACATCAGTGCAGCCTCAAGATATAATTACATGAGAGGAACACATAAATCCAAGCGCGCCAACACAAACAAACCGTGGATACAATAGACTGCAAGGTGCTACGAAAATAAGCAATGAAGGCAAATATGATTTTGTGGGCGGCAGCTCTTGCCTATAGCAATCATCAGTTTGCCTTTGCCATTCTGATGCCCTTCTTGTGTCAGCCAATCAGCATGATGTTATAACAAGCTTGCTTTTCATAGACGTTCATCAACCTACAGGCCAGTGGAATTCGTCATAACGAGAGCTTCAGTCAGCAACTGTCAGCCAGAGCTACCGCTTCAGGCTCCAATTTGTGGGTGAGAGAGGGGAGAAACTGCAGAATCCCCTCCTCCTATGCGAGCATAACTATTACTGCCCACCTCTGCTGGCAGTTTGGTTCTCACTGACTACAACCGTAAAAAAACGCATTATTTTAACACATATCCACATTAGTATTCTTGGATGCAGCTCAGTTCTAAATCAACATAGAGAAAAGAGAGAGAGAGAGCGAGTGGGCAAAACAATGAGACGGTAAAGAGACATATGTGAAAAGGAAGAATGGCCAAGCACACATGGGAATCTGTGTGCAGAGCTGCTCAGCTAGGGGAATAACACCGGTCTGTGTAATGCACAGACGAGGAACCAGCAGTCACACATCAAAGCGTAAAGTGAAGGAGTGCCTGGAGGCCCACACAACTCTCAGAGGTACAATAAAGGACATCGAGCAAGAAGCCCTGATGCACGTAAACACTTTCTCTCACACACACACACACGCACACGCACACACACACACACGCACACACACAGAGGCGCTTTCATTCTTTTGTTTCCACATTTTCTTGAAAATGAAAGGCATCCTTCTACAGAGAGATAGAAAGCTTTTGCAGCAACTAGAAACAATGTGTGTTCTATACTTTGATGATGTCGGGTCATACCAATCATGCTGTTAAGAGAGAGATCCTGAATCCTTTTCTGGTTTGGACCCAGTGGAGCCCCACAAAATGAAACGGGGGAGTAGAGGGGCGACAGACCCGAGCTGACGGGAAGAGGGAGAGTAAATATGAAACAAGCACACATTCCTTTTCAAAACCAGAAGAAGACACAGAAATACACTGAATATTGCTCATGTGAATGATCAATGTGGTCTTTTCACTTACTAACAAATGACTGACCCAGAAGGAACAGCACTATCTGTGGACAATGACATGAGCAC
Source organism: Microctenopoma steveboyesi (assembly GCA_032359275.1). Classification (NCBI taxonomy): domain Eukaryota; kingdom Metazoa; phylum Chordata; class Actinopteri; order Anabantiformes; family Anabantidae; genus Microctenopoma; species Microctenopoma steveboyesi. Next base: position 4,521,542 of record JAUMHF010000007.1, on the reverse strand, counting down.
TGACCGACTACTTTTATCGATTAGATGTTTCCTAGAAATATTATTTTCATGATTGCTGCAAACGGTGATGGAGCTGAATACACTTGACCTATAATAGAACAGCTACAACAGCAGATCACCCCAAATAACTCATCTTGATCAATCTGAAGGTGTAGGCACCATCACACAGAGAGAATATTTCATGTCAGTAAATCACACCAGGGCTGATACATCTTTTTGGGGCGTTTGGGACTGAGCAGCAAAAGGAATCAAATCCAAATTTCAGTTCAGTGTACGGTGAAAGACAAATGCCATCGTCTAAACAATCCTGAAATAAAAAAAAACACACTTGTCTGAAATACAATCAGACGAGACTGTAGTAAAACTCTTTATTTCACCTAACATACCATTCGTCTTTAAGACAGTGCTGAAGATTTCTTGTTTGCCCAGATTTCCTCACAGGCTGACAAACCCCCGTCTGCTTCAGACAGGAAGCCAACTTAAGAGAGAAAAACTGTCTCCTCGACAGCAGCGAGGGAGTGCTCCATCAAAGGGAAGCGGAGCCCATCAACAGCAGCTAAATTCCCTGCACCCTCTACTTACACAAGTCACTAAAGGGACTATATGTAGGTCAGAGGATTAGGAAGTTTGAGTCTGTTTGAGTCACCTTACAAAGTACTCCAACTTTTAACTGTTACCTCTCCCTCCATTTCACCCAACACCTGCAGAATTATGATACAACTGTGCTCATTTCTCTCCACCTCTGTGGGTGTGTGTGTGTACCTGGGATTGGCAGCAGCCCTGCCAGTGTGGGCTTTGAGCTCCCAAAGCATGACTCTGCCGTCGCTGACCATGAGGGCTGCACTGTTTTCGTTGACGGGGCAGATAACCATGCGATATGGGCGGACTGTCTTGGTGACTCGGATTGCATCGCACTGAGAGCGCAGGTCGTACACGAGCTCCTGGACACTCTGCTCTGGATCTGAGGGAGAGAAAGACAGAGGAAGAAGGAAACAGAAAAATATGAATGAGATAATCTAATAATACAAATTGGAGGAAGTCACAGTAATTACACAAAATTAAAAAAAAATTATTAAACTACAATAAGACATAAACAAGAAGAAGAAAGGATAAACAGAGACACAAAGAGGAAGGGAACTAGATACGAAGGAGAGAAAGAGCAAATGAGTGTTGGGAGGGAGTGAATCAGGAGATATAAGCTGATTTTAATGAGTTGAGACACAAAGGCAAGACAAAAGAGATTTGTGAAAAGAAATTGCCAAAAAGAAACAAACAGATAAGAATCAAAGACATGGCAAGAAAAGAGTGAGACTCAGCAAAACAATGGACTCCCATTGGCCTATAACACTAACTCTAAGATAAATGAGACAGTAAGAGGCTAAAAGCCCACTGGAGCACAAAGAAAGGCTACCGGCTCTGACTGCAGAGCAGTTTGTCTGAATGGATGATGACTCGGCGGTGGCACAGGAATGATAGGGATCTTTGCACTATACATTTATATCTATACAGATATATACACATTTTTGCCGACTGCAGTAGGAAGCATGTGCAGTAGAGTATGTAGAGGAATATCACAAAAAGTGACCAAAAAAAAGAATACGATTTAAAAAATAAGAGGTATGTCGCACAGATGTGATTACTGCACAGGACCACCTGAGATGTATGCAATGAAATATAAATCAGGTATAAGACTTTTCATACCCGACGCTTCCTCTGGAGCCGTAGTGGAGCGACACACTCGTAGGGTGATACACCCATTCTCATGGAGACAGTAGAGGGCGTCCCGCTGGGCGCATGGAATCACCTAAGCACAGAGAGAGTCGGGGGGAAACAGACGATGATGTGTGTGTTTGCGTTGAAGAGGTGCTGCAAAGTACTGAAACAAATCATGTCTAGTCGCATGAGGCTTCATTTCCGATGAGCACATGGCATAGCTAATTTTGAAATAGCATAGGCTGGAACCTGGGAAGGTTTGGTGATTGCCACAGTAGCAGCTGGTTGTTATTGTATTTATTCTTTATCACAATCTGCAGCCTTTATAAGAACTGTCCAAGTTCAAGCAGAACACGTCACATCTATAGTGATTTATTAAAGTTATTAGATCTATGGCACACCTACTAGAAACTGTATACTATGTTCCACATCTTACAGCATAATTCAGACGTGTGCGCCTATAATTCTCCGTCTTTTCTTGCTCTTGAAACTTGAAACTCAAGCCTGAACTTTTGCTGAAGCCGTGTCATCAGTCATGCAAATTGGCTGTGTGACAAGCACTTTATAACACTTAGAGGAGGAAGGCATCGGTTGGACAGAGCCCGGGCAGCTCAGTAATCCCCTTCTACTGCTGCTTCCGTGACTTCAGGACTAACACTGATACCCCAGCTTTTTAGTGTTTAACCATTTATTAACACAAGATCACTGACAACTGGGGAAATTGTGATTCATGGAAGTTCACTAGTATATTGAACAGAACACAGTTTTACTGACAGAAGTTAAGGAACAGTAAACCGTTCGATGCATGTGCCTAAAGACATGATCTAATTTAATACGACATATGTGTGGGATGGTCTTCATGTATTAATGCAAACATTACATTAGCTCATCTGTTTCAACAGCTTTAACAATCCCGCCAATCAACCTAATTGGGTTTATGAAGAAATCATTTGGGCACATCACTGCGAGCGATTCTGAGATCTGACCTTTGTGTCGTAATAATCGATAATAAATTAGCAATAGCCGGCAGCAATTGTAATTTTTGCTGCATGAGGGCAGATCATCTGTTGCCAGCTAACGTGTAAAGTAAAGCTTTGGAGGACAAGAACAGCATCTTCACTGTTCGGCACGAGAGAGGCTCCGTTAGATTTCTGATTTGCCTTGATGCAAAGTTTTCCTGAATATATGCAGGGCATAAAAAAATGGAGACCTTCTGGATAGAAACACAGTTAGTCGTAGATCCTCCAACAGGCGACAAGTGACCCAAAACGCTCCTCTGAGTTCTGACTTTAATCAAACACAGCATTTCAAGAAAGGACTGAAACGCCATCAAATCAAAGAGAACTAAAAGAACTACCAGCCGAGAAGTGTGGAGTGTGGTCTCATTAGCAGTGGACTGCAGTCATTCTCAAGGTCTCAATATCATTATTATTATCAAAAAAATATTATACATCAAACATCGACCGTGGACCAGAAAACAGTGGATGCTGATTACAAGCCACCACAATAGTAATTCCCAAAGAGACACAGACAGGAGTGAAAGCAGAGCGAACAGAGCGACATCACGAGACGGCTTCTGTTCCATTAGCAGCTCTGCCGTCGTGACAAATCCTCTATCTAATACTCCAACAACATTAATCAATTTTCAATTAGGAATCCAGACTCCAAAAGAAGGGAATTTGCACTGAAAGGTCAGCAGTGCTGAATGAGAGACCACACAAAAGGAACCAGAATTCAGGCGACACGTAGGCTGGCGAGATTCCTTTCTGTAGCTAAGTCGTCAGACCTTGATGAGGTGGGAGTTGAGAGGGAGGAAGAAAAGTAGAGAACTTGATCATTCACGGCAGGGGGAATTGGCTTCCTGGAAGAATCATCCATAGAAGAAAAGACGGTAAAGCCCTTCGAGTAAAGCAATAAAAAGCAGAAACTGTGCACCAGGTTCATTTGTGAGGAGGGAAAAACGGGTGATGTAAGAAGCATGTCAGAGCATAATAGCGTAGCCATCCTTTCATTTATCCCACTGAAAAGAAAACGGAGATGTCACTGCAAACTTTTTTACGAGATATCTCTGCATGCATTTTCTAATACACAGCAGGAACGACCCACTGACAACGGAGAGCTGCGAGAAGTCCGACCTCGTGGAATTTGTGCAATTGTCACATTAACGGCCTCTTTTCCACCAAAAACTGGGTCAACTCCTTTTTAGGCTGCCAATTTCCACAAACTTCCTTATTGTCAAGCTCTTTGTCACAGAGAATTTGCAGCGCATGTGTGTGGCCGCTCACCTGAATAAAGGGTACCCCGGATCGCTCGATTGCCACCACACCCACCGTCTGGCTGAGCTCCAGGTCCAGGATGAGAATCTCTCTGGGATAAAGCAGCAGCATGTGGTTCCTCTTGGACGGCAGGTAGGACAGCTGTAGACAGTCATTCAGTGTCACTGCCTCTGCACTAGTGGCACACAAATGGAAAAGGAAATTAATTTTGAGGTTCAGGTTATTTCCTTTAAAATTACATATTCAGACAGTATGAGCTGAAGGCCTAAAAAAATGATTTCACTGACTTCAGAGATAACTGTGCCGCCACCGCTTCCTAGGATTCACCACTGACATGGTTTCACATACTTGTTTTAAACTCAATAAACTGCACACAAGGCATGTGCGAGCAGGCAAAAGCAAATAATAAAGACTACAAATGAATGTCTAGATAACAGGACACGTTGGCAATTTTATTCAGCAGACAGCAGCAACAATGTAATGAGACTGTCGTGACAACAAGACACGCGTATGAAATATGCAAATATTATGCACGTATACCAATGTGATGATGAAGTCGAAAGTATCATAAAAAAGAAAACTCTTCTGCCATGCAGACGGCTGAATGAACTAGTTATTATTCTTTAGTTGAGAGAATGTGGTCTAATGATGGGAGGCTGATGAATTTCTGCTATTGGCAGCATCAGACAAAATTCCTTTTGTTTTGAGAGTCCTAAAAATGTTAGTATACTGGCTAACGTTATTATAGCTAAAGTTCACTAGAGTTCACTGGTCAAAAAGGAACAAAGGGCAGATTTCTACAGCATCTATGAGCAGGTCTGCGACCATAACTCACTCCTGCAGCTCCTTTCCTTTAGGTCACAGTGAGATCAAATAACGGAGAGACAAACTTTATAACACAATAGAGATCATTATGTCTTGAGGAAAGTGTAACAGATAAAATAAGACTCAACGGGGGAACCTTTAGGAGTTGCTGAGCCAAATCACACTGTTACCAGCTCACTGAAGTCAGACGAGGCAGAGCGAGAGACCGTAATGACTCGAGCCACCAAAGACAAAACATCAGAATGAAACAGTGCGAGAGACTTCTGTGTGTTAGATCAAGATGCAAAAAAAGCAACAGCCCTTCAGAGAGAAAGAGGCCAAAGCGAAAAAGCATTTAAGTCCAAACCCTCCCGAAATATACAGCTGTTCAGTGTCTGAAGCACCACACAAACTACACACAGCTCTCGCTCCTTGCTGTGAATAAGACATTAAGAGCACAGCGAGCAGATCATTCAGAGGGAGTCTTCTGTTCCACATACACACACCTTACACAATGCGCACAATTAAAACCACCTGGTTTTATTATTGGCTACAATACGATACATAAATCCAAACTGCAGCTTGAGCTACTGGTGAGTAGACACTAAACTCACACGCTGCTGGTAGGCAGTGGTGGATGAATCATGACAAACTTCAAACTCTCATAAATCATGTCAATAACAAACAAACATATATTTACACACTCCTCAGTGAATATATTGCTCACTTCTCCTATTGCCCTGCATTGGTTCATTCCAAAGTTTGTTGAGATCGTGATTAATTAGTATTTTTCTTTTTATTACATTACTTTTTATTTCAAGCTTTTTGGTTCCAACTTATCCTTGGACTTTTCTGCTTCTCTTACCATCAAATGAAAGCAATGTTTAACTCTGAATATGCTGATGAAAGAGCTTCACATCATAATATCTAACCTCACATTTTCTTCTGCATTCAACATTCAGCAGCAAACAGAGGTTTTTCATTGGTAGAGGTGGATTCAAATGACCTTCACACACACACACACACACAGCATATTCAAAGAAAACAGAGACGTATTAAGTTGGGTTAAGCATTTAAGTGGTGACAGAATCTGTGGTTAGTGATGAGTGTGATAAATCAGCAGCACGATGCGTTTGGTTGCGCTGGTAACGGTGACCAGTTGCTCCTCTCTTGGAACAAACTCTCTCACGCAATAAGAATTTTGGGACCCACCGCAAATCCTCACGCGCTTTTACCACAGTCATAAAAGAAAATCTAATTTAACATCCTTCTTATTTTTATAGTAATACTGTGACGTTAAGATGATAAAAAAACATTGTGTGTGTGTGTGTGTGAAAAGCTTATTCCTGATGATGAAGGAGATAAATCTGTGCTGTCTAACAATAAGATTAACGGCAGCCTGATGAGACACTAACGTGCATAATGTAGCACCATACTGAACGTGTTTTTGATAACAGTCGGGGAGAGAACAGTCTTGTTTAAGTCCCCCACCTGTCAACCAGAGACAGACAAAGACTGTAACGCTGAACATGATAAATGCCCAACACCAACACCCAGACAAAGACCGACTGAAGGAATCCAGCCTTTTCAGGAACGACTATGTGCACACTATGTGTAGAGGGAAGAAGTTGTGACACACTGTTGGAAGACCCAAAGAAAAGGACGCTAGACAGAGACAAGTAAGATTAATGGAGTGTTTGTTATTTGAGCTGTTTGGGTGGGTGGACGTAGAGGCCAGCGTGTTGCAGCTATAAATAAGCCTGTTTGACAGGCACAGAGCTGCCAGCACATCAAACGCGCCTTTGGTTCTCGATCCAACGCAACTTTCGCCTAAACTAATGCCTCGCACAATTTCATAAGCTTGTTTCCTAACGGCACAGAAATTAGAACATCTACTGCTCCTTGTGTTTCCGTCTTTAAAAGCAATGTTTTAAATCTGCCACATGAACAAATCTCTTCCTGTTACTTGGGGCAATCTAGGCCAGGGGCAGGCAGGTTGGGTCCAACAGAGTGCTTCAGCCCTACTTGTTTTCCACCCGTCCCGGCATGTGAAGCTTCTGATTGGCTGAACACACCTGCTACAGGTAATCAAACGTTCCTGCTCTTGATTACCAGCTGTGAGTGCAGGAGCTCTCTGGGAAACAAATGTGACTACCCTTCACTTCCTGACATGTGCCTTGAATGATCTAAGCTTAATTAATATGACAGTTTAAAAAAAAGGATAATTTGAGCGCGGTCAACAGCAAAAATCTGCACTGACTCAACAAATGAGCTGTTCAAGGCAGGTTAAGGCAAAATATGGTATTAATCTCACATATTAAAGCCTTTCACATCAGGCCAGGCAACATCACTTTTTAACATTTTATCTCTCAGGTGAAATAATGTGACAAGCTGTCCCAATTCACTCTGAGCCAGTCAGTTAACTTGAAAAAAAGAAGCAAAGAATAGAGTATATATGTGCAAGTTACAAGAAGATGAAAAGATGCTTTAACAACACACAACAGAGACAGGCAGCCGCAGCCGCCAAGAGCTCATTCACAAAATGGCACATAATCGGGTTATTGTGCTCTGCGTCATTTAATACACGGAAACGTTGACTAACCAAACAAGACAGACTGTGTGACAGCAGAAAGCATAAGATAATTAACACATGCAGATTCACTATAAGTGAAGGTCACAGATGTACGTTGTCGCATGAAACTGCATGAGGCCTAGTTTGAAATATAATCTAAGACGGACCGTAAAAAGTCCCACTTCGAGGTTTTTTAGAAATTAAAACACTTTATTATTTAATTTAACAACATGCTGAAGATTTCCGGACGTTATTAATGCGGGAGACAATCACATGGTAAAACAACTTTAAAATGTGCAGATGCTATAAACATCAGAGCTTCATTCGTCTACAGTGTCCCTAAAAAAAAATCAGGCACAATGCTCAATCACCGTATCTCCTGATGGCGTGGTCAACATTGGTCTGCCCGATCGTGCTTTGATTACAAATGATCTAGTTTCCACAAAGCATGTTAGAGTGCCATGCACTGTCCCCTTGGAAACCTTCACTCTAGCTATGATTAGATGCTGAGCAAGCTCCTCTTTGCTTAGAATAACAATGGGACTTCTGGGGCTTTTACTTAGTTTCCATGTGATGTATTTCGCTGTCATTGTGCTCTGGTAAGTTGATTCACATACTGTACGAAGGGGTTAACATGGCCAGTGCCACAAATGGTATTTCTTACTCAAATCTTACTTACTTGAGTGTTGAATATGGCATCTTAATTTAAAATGTCAGAACTTCTTCTGTCACAAAATGATTAAAACATCATGGATTTTTGTTGTGTCCGAATTCTCAACAATAATACTGTTGTTCTGACCAAACTAAAATCAAATAAAATCAGAAGCTCTTACGTGGGTTTTTCATTGGTGATGAGCACTTTGACTTTGTTCAGGGCCTTCTTGGCACCCGTAGGGGCTGGAGCAGCAGCGGGTGCAGGTTTGGTGTGAGCAGGGCTCGCATGGGGACTGGCAATGTACACCTTTTTGCCAGTGCTGCCTGGTGGTTTGGAGTGGGTGAAGTCTGTGATAAAGACTATTCCTTCACTGGTCAATACTGCAGAAGAAGAGCAAGAATGCAGTTTAGAAAATATCTAGTTTTTTTTATCTTTGAACAGTGAGTCGTTCACCTACAGGCCATGTTTGATGGGTCGAAGGGGTCAAAAGAAAAGGAGAGGATGTTCTCGGCGTAGCTCTTCTTCCACAGCTTGGTGCCTGTGTCTCCGTTCCACAGGACAATGTAGTTGGGCGGATGAACCGCTAACAGCAGATCACGAGATGCATCCTGATTCCACAACCACTCCAGGTCTGACAGGGAAAGGAAAGAAGACAGAGGGTGGTAAGAGCTTTGTGAAAACAAATGGCCGTCAGCTCTTTTTCTTTGCAGTGCTACTAGGATGTCGTCCTCTTCATGTAGTAGCTAAGAGACAAAAAATAAAACCAGTTCAGGTTTGGATGATGCGAGTGGAGGAGACTACCTTGGATAGGTTTGGAGTGTTCCTGGATCTCACAGTGGGCAGTGCCGCTGACAACATCCCACACTATAATCTTCCCTGAGGCATCTCCTGAGGCTAGTCGCAGACAGTAGGGTGAACTCAAGTTGTGATAGTAGTTTTCTCTGGACCATTTCACCTACCAAACATAAAACACAAGTGTCAGATACTAGGAAAGGATTTCCATGTTGTTTTATTAGTATAATAGTTTTAAGTTAGAGTTAAGTTAAGTTTTAACACTTAGAAAATGAATTTAAAGCTCACTACAGGCAACGTCTACATCAACAGTGTAAATCTATCTAAAGCAGGTGAGCCAAAGTGGAAACCCAGCACCGAATGTAGCTAACGCAAGTGCTATTCGACACAAAAAAAATGACCCTGTTGAGAAGTTGGTGGTTAAATAATTGACTATGGCTGTGTGTTTATTCCTGAAAAGGCTCTACTCTTTACTCCTTCGATTTTTTTTACTTTAGGCTTTCTTGTCTCAGCTTGGGTGGTGAGGAACGGTCTGCTTTTGTGGCTGCAGTGCTTTACAAGATTAAAGTTTGTTCTGGAGTGAGGAATGAGAACTTCAGATTCAGCCCACATACAAAATAGTAACGCGCTGCACATCACAAAACACACACAAAAATATGCACAAGCTCAATAGTTATCACACTTCTGGTTTACGATCATCTACTTGAAGCATTGTCTTCTTGAACATGCACTTTGGGATTTGCCTTTGGAATTATTTACAAAACACACAAAAGGTCTCTTCATCAGTGCAGAAGCAACCTTTATCAGTGTTATTTGTGTTGGCTCACACAGTGGAGGTGACCTGAATGTTTGCCAGACAAAAACTTAGCAGAAGGTCACACAATACAAATATTATACTATGTGATAACATATTATTCAGTACGCAGGCTGGTTCATACTTCACTTGAAAAGCACAGTTGGCACAGAAAACAAAACATATATGAAGAATACTTGACAATGCCCTCTGGAATGGAAGTGTGAAACATCATCAAGAAACCAAACAAGTCCAGTTGCTATTGGATAAAACCTTTTTGAGACCTAATCATGCCTTCCTGTACAGTCTGAAAAATCTGATGATGAATACGATGGCATTCACAGTTTCATCAGTTAAATTACACAGAATGGAGCACCTTTTGCATTAGATGGCTTTTTTTCACCGCTCTCACAATGATTTTGTCAACAGTTGTTGTTTGCCTTGGCTGACCTGGTCTGTGCGTTTTGCTCGGTACACCAGTGGTTTCTTTCCTTTTCAGGACATTCAGACTGCAGGTATGTATTTTGACCTTAAACCTTAATGTCTTGAGTGCATGCCAAAAACAACTGAATTAGCCTCTTCATGCCATTTCTTTTGCAGAGACTGAATATGAGCCAGCTCAGAAAAGAAGTAAACAATCATAAACATGAAAAAAGTCAGAAAACTTACCTTGACCACGTTGGCTTTGTGTCTTTCCAGAACCTGGATAGTCTGGGCTGTCTTTGGATCAATGATGAGAATACTCGAGTGACATCCCTGAGCTATCAGTCCCTGCCAACCCCTACAGAGCACGAAAGGCAGATGGAGAGAGAGAGAACACAGAGAAAAACAGATAATATGAGGACTTAATGATGAGGCAAGTGTGACCAAACTGAGAGTTCTTCCCTTTGTAGAATAAAACAGGTGGCGAGTAAGTGGAAGATCATGCCGAATGATTCAGTGCATTTTAGGATGTGAATTAAACATACCTCTCTAATTAATATAGGATTTAGATGAACATGCAGCTGTGTCTGCGTTTGTCTGTTTTATGTCTATATCTAAATCTTTAGCTGTGCTTAAAACATATGAATTCATATGAAGCTGAACCACATTCAGACTTCACACAAGCCATTTCCATATCTAATTTCTGTACACACGGAGGTCCAATAAGTACTGCTGTAACAAGCTGACATAACAAATGTGTTGCTGCAAACCACAATAATATAAATAATACAAAAATGCACAGTGTACAGTTGAGAAAAGTACGTTTGTCCTCTTATTGTATAATATGATTGCTTTAAAACAAATCAAGTGCTAAATAGAACCAAATGTTCAAATAAAAAATCATGTCACCACAATAATAATAATGCAAATAGTCTGGAACCACCAGCACACTTCATCAAATCACGTTTCTACCTAATCTGAGTAACCAGAAAAGAAGGGTTCACAGTGGTTACCATGAACGATCCAATAAACAGGTTTTTATGATGAAGCCACAACCTGTTGGAGTTTGACTCCAAGAGCCTGATGAAATAGATTCTCACTACTCCAAGCACCGTGACTGGAAAACACACTGTACCAGTTCTCTCACAGCTAGTACCTAGCACTGGAGCATGATGGTACATTATCATCATCAATCTTTCAGTACAGCAGTGACCTGAAACATACAGTGCAATGCTGGTGCTGATTTGACAAAGCGCAGATTAAACCTCATCTGTAGAGAAATATGAAGATGACAGTTCACAGATGCTTTCCGTCAAGTGTCAGGGCTTGAGATGATATGCCAGCAAGAATGGGCCAAACCACCCAAATACAGACACGCAAACCTTGTAGAAAGAATACTCACACTTCAATATTTTGAAAATGAAATATACCAAGTGCAATCTAAAATAATCCAATTATATAATCATGATACCATTTAGCCAGCTTTACCCCGGATGAAGTAATGACATGAAGTAAAACATCAGTAACAGTTTGCTGCATTAGTGTTGAGAGATGAATCTTAAATTCATTAGGCCCAGCTAAATGTCATATCACATGACCCACGATCGCCTTCGCGTTTCTTGTTTTGCTTTTTTAATCGACATTATCAGCGTCAGAAAACTCTGGCATCTAAGAAGCAATGACGCTAAACATACAATTAAATATAATTGTTCATAAACATCAACTGTCAGTCGCACATCTGGCATGAATTAAGAAGTTACGAAATTATGCTAGCGGCTTAGATGCAGTACTCACCAATCTACAGCGGTTTTATTTTGCAAATCGAGAGCGCCAGTCAACGTCCGAGCCGCAAGTTTGATGTTGACGGTGTAAGGAATCATTATTGATAATAAATATTTCTGCTACATTAACATATGTTTCCTAGCAGCTGGTAAAAGCTATTATTTGTGTGGGTCGACTCTGTTATGAATTCCAACAGGAAGTGAAACGGTGTCTCTGAATGTGACGCCGTGTGGAAACAAAACTCACCTCAACAAGGTTCCACAATTGACTAGCTTCTTTTTTGTATCAAATGCTTTCAGTTAAAAAGATGTTTTGCGGCTATGTATAAATGTTACATACTTTTTGTATGTTTAACCCAAAATTTAAAATGCTGTTTTAGGTGTTTTGTGTCTTGCGAATATCAAAAATGGCAAAATGTACAATGTACAGATTTTCTCTCTTTGTACTGTACATAAAATATACATAAAAAAGCAGGTTATTTTGAGAGTTCCTATACTGTAAATATGAAACAGCTAGTGTATGATTTAATGTACAATCTGGTAGACTGGTTGATGCAGCAGCAATGACTTAAGGGAAAAATGTCATCCTGGACAGATAGATCAGTTGTGTAACAATTGAGAATAGAGTCAGTTAATTCAAAAAGCACTCTGTCATAATTTAGTTATTTTACAGGGTGAATGACTTCCTGTAACTTTCCTTTTCACATTGGAGCTGAAGAAGAAGTCCATGAAGCTGTTAGACCGGCAGGCTGTGGAGAGGAGCCGCTCTCCTTGATGTTTACCAGGTTGTTCTCCACCACCTGCTTCCAGTCGGTTTAACAGGCCTTTGCACCACCTCCTTGTCACCACTGATATCCCTGAGAACTGCTCGGTCATCTCTGAACTTTTGCAGATGGCAGGAGTGAACTAAGAACAAATACCCGGGAGTTCACCTCAACAAGAATCTGGACTGGTCCTTAAATAATGGTGCAGTTCATAAGAAGGGCCTTAGTCAACCCCACCTGTTAAGGCTGCTAAGATGCTTTGGGGTGATCAGGACTCTTTCAAGGACCCTCTACAACACTGTGGTAGGGTCTGCCATCTTTTATGCTGTGGTCTCTCTGTCCTGGACTGTCCGCTGAAGTCCATTAGGCAGGTTAGGGAGGAGAGGATGTTATCTAAGCTGACATCCATCAAGGACAACACCATTCATCCCCTGCATGACACTGTACGAGCACTGAGCAGCTCGTTCAGCAGTAGACTTTTACACCCACAGTGTAGGAAGGAGTGATACTGCAGGTCATTATTACTGGCAGCTGTCAGACTTAACAACACAGTATAGCTTTTTTTTTCACTCATTGTCTGTTCAAGTGACTTATCATCTGTTTTTATTTGCTGTTTCTCTTTTGCAGCTTGTTTGTACACTGTATATTTCACCAGGATCATCCACACCCACCCCACACTTGTGTACATATCTCTGTACATTTACATACATACACTGTACATTTATATACATACCTCTGTGTATTTATATCTGTACATACAAATATTGGTTGCTTATGTATATGAGGCTACTTTGTGTATATAGACAAATGACCTATTTGTTATCTTCTATATTCCTTTTAACATTTTCTATTCAGGGGATTCTATTTTTTTCTACTCTATTCTATACTATAGAGGGATTTGCTGTTTTTCTTTTTATGGTGTTCTCAGAAACACTTAGGTTGAGTATTTTGTTCCTACATAATGGTAGAGTGTGAAATTCTAGCAGAACGATTCAGAACCTTCAATTTCGAAGATTTTTTTTCTGATGAAAGTAAACTGAGGGAAAGTTTGCAGAACAACACGTGAAACATACTGCCAAACAAAGATTGGCTGGAGATAATAAAGGATAAAAAATACAGTTTATTTTAGCTCAGTGACCTTGAGAATTATTTTCCTCCCATTTGTAGTTACTGAAAGACACTGAATATGCTGTACGTCACATAATAAACTGTATTATCAGGTTAATATTTTGTTCACTCATGTTTAATGCTTTCGTAGCTGTTTTACATAATAAAATAAAAAATATCAAACATTTCAAAATGATTCTCACTCAAATAGATCCAAAAAACGTTCTGGTATGGGGAACTGAATTTTAATCTCAACATTTTTTTTGTCAATATTTCCACCTAAATCTTTTGTCTGATTTTTAGTATTTGCATTTGGTTGAATCAAGTTCGCACCTAATTTCCATGCCAGACGTTTCACTGTCAATATCAGCATTGGTCATCTTTCGCTAACAGTTTTCTGCACCCTCAAGTCTCATCCATCAGAATTATTACTGGCCTGCTGTCTTTGGAAACACTGCTGATCTGATATAGGATTATTATGCTGTTACTCAAACTCGCCCGAAGCTCACATTTTTCAATTTCACTGTGACATATAGCTAGTTTCCATATCAAGATTTCCAAATGTGCGATCATCATTATCTCAGCTTATGACTTAAATATATATTTCATAAATGTAATATTGTCTAAGAAAATCCAGCTGCAGCGTGCTGGATTTCTTATCGCGGTTTAAAAGTATAGTATGTAAAGCCTCTCTCTGCTGTGACCTGATGAAAAAGTTCATATTTCCTTGACAGTTCATGAGAAAGGTTCTCATCACACACTGAAGCCACAACTTTTCAAGTTCTATAAGAGAACAGCTATCAGTGGCAGTAGATACATAGATAATAATAATAACAATAAATTGTATTTGTGGGTGCCTTTCTACAACCCAGGGACACCTTACAGAGCATAAAGTGTGATAAACAATCATAAAAAACATACACACATATATATATATAATTAAAAAAACAACAAACAATTAATTGACAACAATTAAAATCAGCATCTAGAGAGAGTAGATATAGAGGTGGTATATTTGGGGCTGGGATGCAAAAGATAGCAGGATCAATTCCCAGCTGTGTGTCCCGGAGCGAGACACTTGGCGCCAGCTTCCCGAGCACCGCCTGTGGCTGCTCACTGCTCCCCCCAAGAGGGGAAGGGTCAAATGCAGAGGACAAATTTTATTGTAACAATGTATTCAATGATAATAAAGCGAATTATTTTTTGTGCAGTGATGTTTTTAGCGCAGACTGTCATTTAGGGAGAGTGTTCACTGGATTTTAATACTTAATTTGAGTCGGATTTTTGATTGTTCATAAACAGCCTGACATGAATTCAACCTATTTAGCATTTTGTTATTTCCACCGCTGTTTGCGGTAAATGTACATGTTAAGGTTGATATGGTCATGTGGTTGATTAGGTTAGGGTTGGGAAAAAACATCATGGTCCTGGTTACTTTATCAGCGGAATAGTTCACGACTTTGATAAATGTTATTTCTAAAATGCTACAATATAACCAAACAGCTAATTTGCTTAGCGAAACGTAAACATTGAAAGCTGTCTCTTTAGTCTCTTTAGGCTTTACAGAATTCCCAAGTTCCCCGACGTTTTGGCTCAGCTTCGGTCTCTTCTAGCTCCTGGTATTCTATTAAATCACGTGGGGCACAACGTTCTCCACCAGTCACTCATTTACCTGGGTTCTCCTTCTTTTCATGATACAAGAGACATAAATTAAGCAGGCTGACTTCACACCACATAAGACCGAACAGTAGAAGCTTGTCAAATAAATTGTGTTTTGTCAACTCAAAAATTGAAAAAAGTTGTTTCACCTCTAATATTTTGAGTCATCTGTACTGTAACTTTAAGTTCACAGTAATTAACTCATTTGAGTTGTTTTTGCCATTAGTACTCAATTAGTTTAATAACATCTGTGTGACGTCACGCACAAAGAAGATCACGCTGGACACCACAGACTCATAGAACATCCGCAGCATGGTGCTGCAGACATTAAAAGACCTGAGT
>JAUMHF010000007.1:4494556-4505761 GCA_032359275.1 Microctenopoma steveboyesi | reverse complement strand
CACTGAACTCCCAGGTTTGTCCAGGTGGGTGTAGGTGTGATGGAGCAGATGAATGATGGCATCATCCACTCCAAGTTCATGATGTGAGTGCATACATTTACAGTGCATACTCATTATTTCTCCGAGTGGAAGGTGATGAATCAGTTCTGGACTTCTGACAGGCACTCTGTTTTTCTTCATACAAACCTAAAGTTTCTGTGGCTGTATTAGCCAAGGGACCTGGGCGGCGATGTGTAATGAAGTTTCTGTAATGAAAATGGAGAGCGGGGATAATTACACTTCGGGGCACGTAAAAACCCAATTAGAGCCTGAGTGCTCAGAGTGTGCTTGACTGCTGGCCGTCAGCCTTGTGAAATATCCCCATTATTTCCACTTCCCATCTGTATACCAAACTCAATATCCACTCTTATTCTAGATGTGTTTATGAGCATACTGAAATGTTTTATTGACGGCAGGCAACGCATTTTGCTCTCCTGACTATATGACTCTTTGATGGGATTAACAGGAAATAATTTACATTTGACTGAGAGGATTGTATAAACATTTGCCACATGTTTACGGTTTTGATGCTGTGTGTTGATTTCTTGTAAAATAAAATATATACTGTCAGGAATCAGCACAGTACAGTCGGCTCTATTGTACTGACTTATGTTAAAACTAATTTACAGAATATTAAACTGTTTCGCCTTGAAAACTCTGAGGTTGAATTTGCAATGTGCTCTGGGTCATTGTTCATAAGCACATCTTGACTGTCTAATCTCAAATCCACTGTGTTGGCGTACAGAGCCAAAAGGATGATTTTGTTTCACTGTCCAAATATATATTGCAGCTGGCTATATTTTTTTATTTCACTGGGTAGTAACATAAGTCTTGCTTTTACAGCAATAATACATGCGGTCAAAATACAAGGAAAGAATAATATAGTAACACAGTAAATAAAAAAAACAACCCACAAAGCTCCGTTTGTCAGTCCGGGGAGTGTGTTTTCATGTTTGTCAGAAAACAGAGAATTAATGACACACAGTCCATGCTCTCATTTCGCCCTTCCTCTTGATCTTCACAGCAGAATTCTCTCTCAGAACACAGTAGGCATGCAAAAGAAGAAAGATGAAAAAGAGCCAACGGGGTCATAACATCTCTCAAAGCACAGTGGTCCATATGGGAGTTCCAAGTTAATGTTATACCGTGTTACATCTTAGTCTGACGTCGCTAAAGGAAATTGATGAACATTTTTTTCTCAAAGTTCTCATCTCTAGATTAGACCTTATGCTACTCATGAAACATGTCAGATCCACATGAACGGGCCAGCGCTCTGAGTCGTGCCACCAGAACGTGTTAGCAGATCTCTCAATATTTCAGGCAGTTTCGCTTGTCGGTTATCACACTGAACGTCAAAATGAATTATGATGTCACACTCTGAGAAGAGAGATCCCGACAAGATATCCCTGATTTAATTTTATCATGCAGGCAATTGAACATCTGCCATATGAATATCAATAGAATCCTGAATGACTTGTATAGTAAAAGCATTGTCATGTGTGTAATTGACAGCTTTGTTTCTATTTTTTTTGCGGTTACGACATCGATTCTAAATTGTTGGCTTGTAACAGCAAAATGAGTCATCATTTCATACTCATAATACTAATACTCATAATTTCACAGCGCAGGGAAAATGAGACATAATGGACATTTTTTTATAAATACGGTGAAAAAAAGAACGACTCAGAGAGTGACATAATTGATCCATCCATTTTCTAAAGCGCTTGTCATCGTAAGGGTCGTGAGGGGTGCTGGAGCCTATCCCAGATGGGAGAGAGGCGGGGTGCACCCTGGACAGGCCGTCAGCCTAACGCAGGGCTGACATATGCAGGTATTAACCACGCACACTCACAGAGTCAGCAAGTCACCTAACATGCACGTCTTTGGATGGTGGGAGGAAGTCATGCGTGACAGTGCTACACCACTGTGCTCTCATGCCCCGCACATAAGAGATAGAACACATAATAGAACCATGTGCCCATAGCATGTGAGGCAGCTAACTGCCATTTAACCGTACGTGAACTTCATATCCATTGCATTCTTGCAACAAAAAAGCCGACCCGAGCTTGGCTTTTGGCTGGCAGTGTGGTGTACATGTATAATGAGCTTCCTTGCTGAACATCATCATTTTATAAAAGCCCACAGAGGTTGCTGCTCCTGCATTGCACATTAATAGATATTTTCCACCTTTAGATTGGCTCGATACGACCCACGGGGGAAGGTAATTTTCATCAACGGAGTGCAAATGAAGACCACGTCTTTGTACTGTTTCTTTGTAAAGCAATAAAAGTGCCTGGGCCAGGTGAAAAGGGGAGCGCTTAGGAAGGAGAGTGCCCATAGATTAACGTTATTGTATTTTGTGCATTTGAAGCATTTGAAATATATGTGTAAATGATGGGTGCATTCATCTGAAGGTCTCTCTTGACCCGAGCAGCCACTGATGATGCAGTTTTACTCAAAAGTCTGTTCAGTAGCTGCCCTACAGGTATTTCATTCCACATGAAGTTTAAAACCTAAGACCTTTAGGTTAGATTCATTATACGTCGATTTGAATTTATAAACATGGGGAAAATGTAAAACAATCGAATAAATCCAAATCCACAAGTGGAAAGACATAAAGAATGAGATTCTACAAATTACGTGACACTGAAACTCAGCTCCATCTGAATATTTATGAAAGCTTTTAGACTGACATATTAGATAGCACTTTCAATCAGCGTCATCAGTTTATCAAATTGGATATTAGCATTCATCAGCATTTTCATGTGTATCTCTTTGACTTCTGGTGGGCTCACACCAAACTGTTGGTATTTTCCCCCGTGATTTACTGTATCGGTCTCTGTTTCTGTGCATGGTAACAGTTAAGGATGGTCTGTAATACACACTGGAGCCTTCACATTTTTCACATATGAGTGGGGTGGAGCTTTGTGAAGCTATGCATAAAACTGGCCATTACGCCATCTCAGCAGGTG
Organism: Microctenopoma steveboyesi; assembly: GCA_032359275.1. Classification (NCBI taxonomy): domain Eukaryota; kingdom Metazoa; phylum Chordata; class Actinopteri; order Anabantiformes; family Anabantidae; genus Microctenopoma; species Microctenopoma steveboyesi. The sequence goes on along the minus strand of JAUMHF010000007.1, from coordinate 4,502,750 downwards.
GACTAGTCAGTTCAAGACAAGAACTCTGCAGTGAATCATTGAATGATGAAAATAAATGTCCATTTATTGACTGAAGTAATTAGGACTGATTGCACCAGTATTTGCCTTAAACCAATATGTTTCAACTTCAGATTCCACAGACTGTGGTAGAAATATTAAATACTGTGACACTCTGAGAACCATAAGCGGCGTCTTTGGTCTTCAGGCCACACTTATTGCCTCATCAACACAAGCCACATATGCTGATGTGGCTGTCAGCATAACTTATCACTGTTCCTACTGCAGCCTCCCCCTTGATGTTTTATTAACGTCTCATAAATGACAAGGTGACGGACAGCGAGACATGAAAAGCCATTAAAGAAAACGAGCCTCTCTCAGGGGATCTTTAAACAAAATAAATGAAACCTTGGGTGTGAGATATTTCAGTATGAAACAGTAATACTATATTCAACATGCAGGGCAGATGAGGCTTCACAGCCTGTTAGTTACACCAAGAAAGAGTCACATGAGGATAGGATGAAGGCCACGAGAGCCGTTTTGAGTATTCCACCAGCTTAATGTGACTATGAAGACTATAAATCTCCAGCAACACGATCAACTTTAGATGTCTCATAGTCATGCAATTCATTTATGTTAATTACTTGCGCATTTTCTGTAATCTGAATTTTGCATACTTGATTTGAAGACAGGCAGTGCAGCTGTTACAGGTTCATTTACAGCCTTGGGCACACATTTTTTGATTAATTTTCTTAGACTATTGTGAGCTTACCTGACCTCCTGACAATGGTATTTGTCCCTGTAGTCTGAAGTCATTAAAAAGTGACATTTCGTAGAGTTAGTTTCTCTTGTACAACTAAGGGTGAATAACTTCATGCCTGGTAACTATACAGCTGCTGGCAACAATAAATACTGCATTGCTAGGGTTACACATAGACAAACACGAGTGTGTAACATGGACAGTGATAATGGTTTTCCTAATATTTCCTTCACATCTCATTGAATTCCAACACTTTATCAGTACTGATCATGAAGGCTGTATAATGAGAAAGTTGGATCAAGGCTGTAGGCGGCGAACCTGAGACGGCAGTGAGAAAGTTAAGAAGAAGCTGAGGGAGAATGACGGAAGATTCAAGGTTGATGCCTGTAGGAACAAGGGCCAGAAATCTACCGTCTGTCCACAACCTAGCTGCACAGCACAACACACTGCTTCTGCACTCCTCTCGCTTCTCAGTGCACCATAAATGTACCCAACACATAGACCATGAAGACCTGTTTGTCTGTGACTGTACGCGTGCCACTGGTGCATACATGGTTTTAAATTAGAGGCGGAATGAGGTTTGAGTTTATTACCTGTTTCAGTTTAGCCAGACTACTCACCACTAGCAAACTGCACGGCAGTTCAGTAATATCTGACCGATGAATATGTGTCTATGCCCTGCTGAGCGTGTGAATAATAAGAACAATATGTGAGGCGAAGATGGACCAAGGCTAAACAAAGTTATTCGTTTACAACGTCTGTAAAGTAAAAGTAGATGCTCTCTTCAGACCCGAGGTTTTTGACATGTCAGATCTGGATGAAAAGAGCCAGAGGGCTAACTGAATGCATCACAATATGAACAGATAGGAAGATGGTTTGGCACCTTTGTTTTCCTGATCAGATGAGCTCCTAAGGCCCCAGCAGCATCTCAATATGCTAATATCATATTTCATTTCACATTTGTTTTTCCACTCAAATAAAAAAACTAATCACGGAACAGCCATAGGGGACACAAATATCAACTCAATAATGCACATTAAAGTGCTACAGTGAATCATTGTTGTAATCTTTTGTGAATAGTAGGTCTATTATGCAGTTTGCAGATTTGAGAGACTCTTCCACGTGATATAACCCGATCAAGCAATTTGAGTTAGGCATTTTACATGCAGGTCAAATGCCGTTTAAACATGCATTTTCCCTTCAAGCCAGGTATAATCTAGAACTGTTAGAAAGAACAATCTTTTTGTATGGTGTTGGGAGAACCTGTGTACCTTTATATTTCATTTTTTATGTGTTGTATATGTCCCTTTATTAAAAAGCACGACAAAGATCTTGGTTTAAACGTTATGTTAACTAGCAACTACAATAAAAATGTATCTCAGGCAATGTGCAGTGAGTTATTTATAGGGAGTAATACAGTAGGCATTACTTAAAAGAAAATGTGTAATAGCTTTTTTTTTCTAGTCATAAAGAACAAGGAAAGGTGGAAATGGATTTACTACATCAATAAATATCCTCAAATTGTAAAGGTTTTCATAAGAAGTTAAAGAGAAAAGAACCTGGTTCAGACAGACGGTAATAAGAATCACTACAGAGGCATAAGTAGGATAATGTGATTCAGTCATGACTTAACGGCCTGTTGTTGAATATGAGCAGTGACTTTGATCTTCCAAACTGAAGTGGGAAGGTCACTCAGCTTGTGTGGAAAGAACCAAGATAAAACATTTTTCATGCCAAAAGAACAGATTCAAAGTCTGTCAAATCCCTGTTTTCAGCTCTGGCGACATGCTCTGACCAGCGCTCACTCTCAAAAATGAGCAGCAGCAGCAGCAGCAGCGTCGGTAAGAGTAGATGGTTCTGGCGACTGATGGATAATCAATCATGCAGACCTCTGAGATGAGAGCAGGTTCCACTGCAGTGATCGGGGGGCAGTGACAGGGAGGGCGGAGACGGGAAGAGACACAAGGGTGGCAGAAAGAGGAGGTTAATGAGATAAAGCGCAGCAGAGTGGAAAAGACAAAGGAGAAGTTCATCACGTTGCTCTGAAAGTCACAGGACTGAAACCTGACCCTCACACACAGTGAACACTGGAGGACCAAGGAGTTTCCTAGGGCAGAAGATGTTATTTCAAACAGCAAAACTAAAAATTGTACAAAAGCTGGACTTCCTAAATGTGCACAATTTGACTCTACATGTGTGTATTGCAGACAACACAACAGTACTGAAACGCCAGACAGTTTTCACTGACTGCGTTCAATCTTTTCCATCTAACAAATATGTTTTTTCATCAGACGTGAAGGAAATTGGATTGTGCCTTATTCTCTTAGCAAGCATTCAATTTATTTTGCTTTGCAGAAAGTTTGATTACACCTTATGTAATTTCCAGCCATTCAGAAAGCTGTATGTGACCTGCAGCTATTCATCGTCAGGGGGTTTGATGATTGTGCGAACGAGTGATGTGTTACATTGGCAAATGAACTTATACATTGATTTCGGCCAATAGAAACAATCTTTCAGAAAAGGAATGGACTCTGAATTTAACCCACACTGGCTGCTATAAAGAAGGATATTTGACAACAAAGGGGAACAGTTAAGCTCGAACTCTGTGCTGTCAAAAAGTTTCAAATATTTGCTGACTTCTCCTCCTCCCTCCTGCTTTTCCTGTCTTATTCTTCAGCCAAAGTTATTTTATTGCAAGGTCTTTTCTATTCAGGAGGCCGTTGAATAAAACATGAGAGACTCAGCTGTGATGTGTCTCTGTACAGTTTGCTGTATATTGGTGCATTTAAATGTGGTCCCACGTGCAGCTCCAGAGGTCACCACTGTCTGGTCTGTTGAAACGTGTCTGTGGAGAAAATATTACTGGCATAAATAATAAGCCCTTTAAGGAAAAACTCTCACGTAGACTCTAATAAATCAGAAGCCCGGTTCATGACAAGGCATAAGTGGTGTTTTAAAAAATCAAGTAGGTACTGAAACATCCTTAAAGATGGTGCCTCTGTGAAAACTCTGAGGGTGTGGGCGGGAAGTGTCAGACAAAATGCAGTGATATAGGCCTTATTTTGCCTCTGAGTGCTGTAGTGCTGTTAGTTCTAATTACAACCCAGAATGTGGATATAAGAATCATTTTATGTGAATAATTTATTGCACAGCCACAGTTATGAAAGAGAGTTTGCAGATCTTAATAGATGTCTGGGTGAAATTAGTAATTTGAGCATTTATATGGACAAATGCTGCCATTTAAATGTGCACACCATACAGGACTGGTAATCTTTTAAGCTGAAGAAAACATTTTTGCACAGTGCTGCAGCTACTGTAAACACCTCTCTGCAGATTTAGGGGGAACTCATTAAGAAGCAGGCTGCAGAAAAACATTTCCTAGCAGCACGGTTCCACGGTAACTAGTCTAACTGGTGTCGATGGGAGAAGCCACAGTGACCTTTTAGCAGCTCAGTAAGAGGCAGAGATGACTCCAGGTAAAACAGACAACATATTATCAACTGGTTATATTGGGAAAAAACAAAAAAACTAAGCTGCTTGCCCCAACATGACGTCTGATGATTTTAGTGATCCTCTTCTGATTCTTTACTTGTTGTAAAATATCTGTCCTGGATAAATTGGTACAAAATTTGGAAGAGATATTTATTTCCCCCTGGGATAAATAAAGTTTTTGAATCTTGAATCTCCGGATGACAAGTTCTACAGACGCTAGTGATTTGCTGCACCCCCATGAGGTTTCTCACATTCGCCTCTGCTCTGAATTAGTTGTTTTGATCCCAAAAAAACAGAATAAAGTTGTTATTGATAACTAGCAAAGACAGTATATGATTATACCGTGTGGTTCTTTATAACGTTTCATACTGTAGAGTCCCAGTCTTGTTTATTAGCCACTATCAGATCAAACGGTTTTCTGTGTACACTATTACATAAGTAACGGTAGTTATGATGTCAGTGTCATGGGGTGTAGCAAAATAAAATGCCCGCTCAACCATACAATGGGAAAAACACCTCAAATCTAATGACGTTTCTGTCAAATGCATTTTTTGTTTGTGGTGTGGTCCTAATTTTTGAGTGTCCTTGTCACCAGAACTTTGTGTTTGGGATACAGCTGGTTTCCCTCACTGGAAAGCAAATGTTTATTCCATTATCCAGATGCTGTTCTCCGAGACTCTGTCTGTCTCTGAGAGAATATGTGGTGCTGTTTACGTGTTTCCACTGTATAGTCACTAATGGGCACTAATGCATTTCCTCTTAATAATGGAGTTTTTTTCCATACACAGGGAATCAGGATGGACCTGGGATATTGTGTGTCCACATCTCTTGTAACAAGCAGCAATTTAGCCACTGCACCAACTAGCGCAGAACAGAGAAAATGAACAAAAACCGTTTTGTGATGCACTTTCTGGCTTGGATGCCACATTTCTGCATTTCCATCACAGTAGATGCTTGTGCAGACTGCATTGGAGATTCATGGGTATTTTATGTGTGTGTGCGCAAAAGACAGTAGAAAAGTAAGAAGAAGGCAGGTTAGGGGGTTAATGATGTAGGCTAATGATGAATGCATGAAGGGCTATATGTGCCTTTGCCAGGACCGAAAACTATACAACTCTCTCCATTGCTGCTCATTAAGCAGGCACAGAGAAGCTGTGAGAAACAATATATAGCAGTTTTATTGAGCTTTTTTTTTAAATGTCATATAACAAGGTCAAAGTCACCAGAATTATTCCAAATTATGCATGCATGATTCATTTTAAGAGCAAACTAACAGAGAGGTCAACAATTGCTGCGATGCATATGTGTATGAAAGTTGCACTCACTGTTTTTGTCCATCAGAAAAAGAGCAGTTCATGTCTGTGATCGTTTCCAGACAGTATTTACGACTTTCATGTAATGGGAAATGGCTGGATATGGTACAATTCTGCTGCGCCACCAGTTGCAACTAAATGTTTATTGGCTTATTTTTCCTAGAGAGCTCAAGGGAAGAATGAGAGGAAAAACACACACTGGTTTATTCAGCATATCAGCCGTCAGGTAATCCAACTGGCAGTGGGATAAGAAGATTAACCATACACCGTGATGAGTGGAAACTCACAAGTATATCGCGGAGGGGCCCGGTTTTGCTGAGAACCTGGACAGGTTCCGCACTGAGATTTAATGCTGCAGCATGGGAAACGTAGACGTAAATTCCTGAACTAACACATGTTTTAGTGTGTCATGGAAGTGTGGTAACCTGATTTTAGAGAAGAAATCACACCTGATAGACAAAAGAAACAAGAAAACAAGCAGCAAGAGTCTCCCGAAACGTCACAGTGAAGACGGAGAGGCTGCAGGCTGCTGAGAGAAGTGACGTGATGTTTTTTACACTGATTAGGAGGTGAGGTGTATCACTAGCCAAATCACATTATAAGACACATAACAGATTCACAGATCGGAAATCTTCTGTGAATCACCGTTATGATTCATGCAAATTTAATGATGTCCCATAAGCAGTAAAAATCCTCGGCGTGTGCAGCCAATATGTCTCCTGCTTTATGTGATAATAAAAGATGCTCTCGGCTCCCGGAGCCCCGTAGACTGGCCTGAGGGCGTTAACTTTCACTCATTATTTGCAAAGACCATCAGGTGGAGGAGAGACATACAAGCGTAAATGGAAATGACTGGATAAACAAACCTGTCTTACTATGGGCTTCGTTCCGTTTTGAAAGCAAACGGTCTGCTGCAGCTAACTGAGCTCCCTCCATTTGGAGCTGAACTATGGCAAGCAAATAAAGACACGGAAAGCAGGTTTAATGTCGCATAGTTTATTACTCTGCAGCAACATTCTTAAAGGTTAAGCACGATAGAAATGGTTTCCTTTCCGAACACTGTCGCAGGGAAAGCCGTTGTAGCAGACCTACTACACCTACTCTGATGTGCATCTCATTACCACGGACATAGTGGTAACCAAGGAAACAGGTAGACATGCTGACACGCACAATTAATCAGTAGCAATAATATATTTTAAATACATAGGCTGTTAAAACACTTTTATTTGAATATTAAAAATGATTTAAACCCAGTTTTAATTAGTTGAGGCTAATTTGTTTAGTGAGTACAGCTTGTTATGAGCCAGCTTTTGTGACAATTGACCTCGTTGTGTAGGAGGCACGGCTTGTTAATGAACAGCTATATGTTTCTTCCCCACAGTGACAAAGAACATTAAGTGGAGACAGTCGTTGTCTAACTTTTTCAGGGAAATGAAGGAAACACCGTTCTCCAGTTCTTTTTCTCTCAGTACCACGCCAGTTGCTCAGTTAGTGGCACTTTGAAAATAGGTGATAAACCGGCATTGACTGTTTTCCAGTGTGCACATGTGCACAGTGGCCACAGACTTTATTCGAGCATTGTCATTGTGACCCACGATTAAATACAGAAAATATGATTCAGTTAGTCACCATTTGTTTGCATCAGCAAGATGAAAGAAGAGACTTTAAACAGATTAATTTACGGATACGGGCAGTTCAAGGAGCTGGGAAAATAGGGCAAAGGACACATTCCCACTGCTTTCTAAATGCTGGGAGAGATGACAAGACATCACGCTGTAAATTATGCACACAAATCTTTAACAAAATTGTCTTTCTAAAATTTTCCTGCTGGTTCTAACTCACATCCTCTGTTGTCTGAAATCCAGCATAAAACCGAGACAAAGTCTGATTCACCTCAATCTGAACTCATCTCTCATTTTCTTTTTTTTCCATTTTTGGCATCAATCTATGATTCCCCCATGAGTTGTTCTGAGATGCTGAATTAATATCAGACAGTATCCGATTAGCTTATACTAGTCTGAATTTGTAAACCTCTTTGCAATAACAACATAATCTTTTCTGACCATTGGTTCAGGGACGAATCTTTTATTTGTGCAGTATTTCTCACGTAATTCTTATGAATAGATAAATCTGGTATTAACTATTCTCAAAAGATCCATTGTAATCCATAAAATGCTCCCTTGAGCCTTCACTGTGTCCTTATACACCATATAGGGTTATTTTCAGTAAATTAGAAGTCAACTGCAGTTAAAGGCAGGCTGAGAGTATCCCTGGATAGTCCATGTGTTCCCTTTCCCACTGAAGCCAAGGGGCTCTCGTTCCTGATGGCGTTTCTTATCCAGGCCAGCTGTAGGCCTTCTCCTTCAGCTGGGCGCCTCGTGGGTTTGGGTTTGCCAATGTCCATCAGTGCTGAACATCAGTCACTGTATGACCCAGATTCACACATCATCTCCACTTCAGAGGGTTGGCCGACTGCTTGTACGCCAGTGTGTGTGTGTGTGTCAGTTACACGCCCAAAATGGAGGACCCAAATGCACACCGAAGGCAAGAGAGGATTTAAATAAAGGAACTTTATTACAACTTAACATAACAGGAAACAATATGGAACTGAAAATCACTCTAGGAGGCAAGA
>JAUMHF010000007.1:4473134-4490674 GCA_032359275.1 Microctenopoma steveboyesi | reverse complement strand
CCACATGTGGCACATGTGGCACATACTTTTTATTGTGAAGTGATGCTGGTGAGGTAATTTATGTCCCAGTGTTTTCAGTACACATCGCAGATATGGATGTATGCAGAAGTCCCCTCAGCTAGTGTACTGAATGTAAAAGAGATGAATCAACCAAGTAAGCTACTTATATATACAACACACAATCTCTCCAAAGGCAGGAGTTAAAGGTAGCATTGATTCTTTGGGGTTTTTATTCCACCTCTGCATTACAGGCCAGGTCAACCAGCATTATTCAAGTGGGTCCAGAGTACTTTATCATCGTAAAATATGTATTTATTCCACACTGGGCTTTTTCTTCTACTACTCACTTTCGCTCTTTTTATTCTGTGATGCACACGGACATATACAAACACACATACACACAGGTCCACAAGCTTGAGATTTCAAAAGACCCGACACATCGCATCATTGTAAAAACCGTCTGTCGAGTTTCTTGTGCGAATGAAAGCACAAGACACGAACAAACACACACACACACACGCGAGAAACAAAACAAAAACAGACTTATCATTCATGGTGTTTGAGTAGCTCTGCTGGAGCTGGGATAAACTTCTCCTCCTCTCTGTGACAGGTCTGCATTTAGCAGATACGTTAATATTCAGTGGTATCAATGAAAGCTTTAACCTCAGCACAGATTTAAATGAACCGATCTTCAGAATAAGTTTCTGATGTCTACAGCTCAGTATACATTAGACGATCTGGTCTGTGAAGGTGTCATTGAGCTGTCAGCTACAAATACAAATTACCTGCTCCTCAGTCGTGTGCTGTCGGCCGAGTTGGTATTACACAGGCTGATACAGTGCATGTCACTCCACAAAACAGCTCCAGGAATAGTAACAGTAGTAAAAAGTAGAGAACAAGGACAAGAGAAACATGCACAACCAGAGCAGCTGCAGGATCATAACATAATAACCATAAGTATTTTTACACATTGAATAAATGGGTAACCAGATTAAAAATATAAACATACCAAATAGATTTTAAAGAATGAGTCAGAATGATGAATTTCCTTTAGGTTCCAGCACACTTGTCCTATACATCTCTGTCTAAGGTAGCTGAAAATGTTTGCAGAATAATGTGCAGTATACATTTGAAACTAGTGCAACATATTTCATTCTGATGAACTACTTTGAAAAAAAGCCAAAGATAAAAGCCAGTTTCCAGCTTAGCTCCTCTGTGTGATCGCAGTACACACGAGAGCAGTGGGCTGCTCAGATCCACAGCGGGCTCGGCCATTCTTCTGGTCCCCTTGTTGAGGCTCACAACCAGGTGTTAGCGTAATGCAGCTCACCTGTGGCTTCTGTTCTTCATCCAGAGCAGATCAGTGGGGTAATCCTTTTGGTTCTCCCAGTAGCCTTAGCTGTGGTAGAAAACGCTGTGCGTGGTGCTGATGGTGAATCACAATCACCACAGATCAAAACTAATTTATGAAACTGGGTTTGTTGTCTGTGTGAGAGTATACTAAACGGGTCTAAGCCAAAGTCTGCTTATTAAACACAAAACTGCTACTTCTGAGCTTTATGAAGCTCAGCTGAACAGATACGATGTCATTGTGTCCTGTACCGTTACTATTTTTACATTAACTTGGTTTTTAACAAGCACTAACACTCAAACGCAGGTCATGGCCACGTCTAAAGGAAATGTGTGGGAGTCAACTACAGGACTGTAAGCGGGAGTCAGACAGAACAAGGCAGTGTGAATAACACAATAGAAGTGTGTTTCTTTAGATTCCCGTTTAGGCAGCGCTCAGTTACAACATGTGAATCTATTTTCCTCAAAAAACACAGCAGACGATAAATAATCCATCTGTACACAGCAGCGTATGAGAACGCTTTGAATGTGCACCAGAAAGTTCTCGAACGTCTTCTCATAATTAATTAACAACATTCCCTTGTGAAAAAGTCTCCATTTTCCTAATGAAGTATGTTTGTCCTTAGCTATATTTTGGGTACGCCTTGTTTCTGAATGCTGTGGATCAGTTTCTTACCCCGAGTGAGCCAAACGAGGGTGCACGGTGCCTAGCATTAAACAAACCAGAGAGCAAGCCTGCCACTCACTCTGACAACGATTCCCCAGGCCCTTCGACAAGGGTTTTTACTGAGCTTCGCACTTTGACAGAATTGTGGTTTGTGTATTAATGAGGCAGACATGACAGAAATCACCTGCAATGTAGCACAGTGCTCTGAGGAATTTACAGGAGCATGAAAGGTACATCTACAGCTGTCTGTTCATTGCTATTGATCTATTATGAATGTCAGCCTCCACTTCGACTGTGATTCATGCTGAGTTGGAGGTTCATTGTGCATGCTACCTAATATACTGTGTATATAGAGTTTATAATACTATTAAATATTAGACATGAGGAGGCTTTTACAGATGGGACTATCTAAAACAATCCTGCACATGCTGTATTTGTTTCTTGATGCAATAAAGCAAATCACCAGCTACACCTGCAGAAACTTTACAAAACTTTCAGTGAGCATCAGCATCTGCAGCTTTTTTGAACAGGTATTTTTAGTGACAAGTCAGTAAAGCACCTTGAGAAGTCTAGATCTGTGAGAGGCATTCATCCATCCAGCAACCGTTTACCCGAGGTCAGGGTCGGAGGGGGAGCGGGAGCCTGTCTCACCTGTGTTGGGGCGAGAGGCGGGGTACAACTTGGATGGATCGCCAGGTCATTGCAGGGCCAACACGCAAACAGCCATGCGCACTCACATTCACACCTACAGATAATCAACCTAACATGCATGTTTTCGGACCCGGAGGAAACCCACGCACACCCGGGGAGGACATGCAAACTCCACACAGAAAGGCACCCGGGCCCTTCTAGCTGAGAGGCGACAGTGCTAACCACTACACCACCGTGCCGCCCTGTGCGAGGCATATACACTTACATTTTTCTTTAAATTTTATGTAAAAGCGTGTTTTTTTCTGTCTTTCTAAGACTGACTGGTCAATTAATGATGAGCCAATGTGACTAGTGCTTTATTTGACTCTTTCTTCAGAATAACTATTCGTTATTAAGCAGCAGCCTCAAAGAAGGGGAGTAATACCACATTAGAAGTGTGGCAGAGAAATAAATTATTTAAGTCGCATGTTGCATTGGAACAATTCTTTTTAATGACTACACTGCCACATGCTCATCAGTAGGCAGCTTAAGACAGAACCAATCCTTCCTTCCTCTCTCCTACAACTCTGAACTCCAAACGAGTCAGAAGTGATTGTGACAAACCTGATTAATAGCAAATATTTTATTTAAAGCGTGAGCTGTACCAAAAACACTGCGTAGAAAAACTTTGTCTGTATAGATTAGCCACTAACACACAGCTGCGTCATTGTGACAGCTTAGGGAAATAAATTCAGAATGTTTAATGCAAACTGTAACAGATCAGTTTACTTATCACAGGGAGCTCTGCTCAGACTGGGACAGTTGTGCGTAATTTACTTCTTTGCATGTGACAGACAGTCAACACCTCAGTCTATTGTGAGCATTAACTGAGATGTCAGACACCGTTGTACTATCACGCTGTGTTTCTACACTCACAGGCTTTTGTTAAGCAGACAAAGCCTCCGAAACAAAACAGACTGTTGAGCTGCATTCGTGTGAACCTCGGGATGGACGTTGCTTGCTCTGTACATAAGAACGTACCTGGCGCTGTGTAGCTGTTTTACTGAAACTATATTATCTCCTCTATAAAGCAGCACCGTCCACTCCCAGAACGTTATATGTTGCTTTCTTCTGTGGTATTGCGGGTGCAGGAAAACATTGTTACAGTTACTTTATGTGAGATATGAGATGGTGTACTTTCAGACCATAAATTCTGTCACTTAAGGGAGACATTTTTTGAAACCACATAGTCTCAAGTGTAAGATGAATTCAGGCTCTTTCAGGCTGCACACGGCACTCTCCACTTGTTACAGCATTGTCTTCTGCAGCACTCCTGGGCGAGATTGGATGGGTTATTAGCAGACATCACACATCACTCAAAAGTTTTCTATCAGCAGGCTCGGTGTTTGAAACTGTTTTTCTGTCTTTCTTTCTTTTACCCTTGGCTACCTTGAGGCCTTGTGCTCTTTACAAATGTCAGCGCACTTTAATAAGCTTTGAAGAAGACACATAATCGCAATGGCTTATCAGTGTACTGAAGAGGGCAGATGTCTGGGAGCAGCAACCTTATTGATCTGTGGTGTCTTTGTCTCGTTATTCAGAAGGGAATCATTTTCGTGAGTAACAAGGCCACAAGGGTTAAATGCCTTCATGATTCATTTGGGAATTTTGAAACTATATTTGCTGCAGTTTTGAAACTTATCGTGAAAGTACAATCATGAGATGTTTGATTAATTTAACAATTGTAACTTACAATACAATGCAGTGCAATAATCTTCCATTACATTATAAAATGACTCATTTTTGTCAGTTCTGAGCACATACATGCTTCCATTTCTTCATATTCAGTAAATAAGAAGGTTATAGTTGTCTAATTTTCCGCACTGTTTGATGTTATATATCAATTTTATTCTAGTTTCTTTACTTCATCCGGTGTTTATTAACAGAGCAAGTGGCATTTAGGAACGAAACTCCATGCACCAGTGCACGGGTCATTGCAGGGCACACCAGCACACTGTTGACTGCAGTCAATGATAAACAAGAAGCTCTCTGGCTTTTAGTAATTCAAGGTCTGTATAAATATTGGCCTGCTACTTTTTTCAAACTAGGGCATATGATATCAGGTGCATCAAAAACAAATTTCTTAGCCTTGCTAGTAACACATACAGATTGAAGGATGTGGATCAGGACTGCTGCAACTGTTCATACCCACACTGAGAAGATGGTTCCCACAAAGTCAGTTCCTGACTTTGTGGCTTTTCCCCTGGCCCCACCATTATTGCTATTTTCTGTTTTTCTTGTGAAAGATCTGGGAAGCTATATTATTTGGGTGCATACCAGGTACTGATGTTTTAAATCTGATCATTGTAATCGTGGGAGCTTGTAATACTAATTGAAAACAGAAAGGCAAATATCAACAATAGTCAAAAAACTGTAGTGTCGCAACAATGACAACAGAGTCATCAAGACAACAAACGTGTAACAGGATAGATACGTTTACCTCTGAAATTTAGTGAAGTTAAAGTATGAAGTAGGTGAAAATGTAAATACTAAATTACCTTCCATCACTGCACATGATACTAAACTAGTTGCTTTAATCTAATCCTTCAATAATGATCATCTATATATTACCTACCATAGTTGTCGGATCAAGAAATAACCAACAATATTAGGAAATGATGTCACTCTGTATGTCACTGTATAGGAACAAATTACCTGCCTTTACCAGCACAACCTGATGGTGATATAAAGGGCAACAAAAAGTCTTAAGCATACACACATTTATTGGAAACTCCCTATACAAGAGTGCAACACTTATGATCCAGAAAAGCACAACACACACTTAGAACAGAGTTACATTCACACACACACCCAACTGTCTCAGTAGCGCTGTGAAATCACAAAAGCATGAATGCACTGAAATGAACTTCGGATAAAGCTCATTTAAATGCCGAGTGTTGCACGATGTAGGATTGTTCTTTTGCATATAATAAGGAATAGTAACACCTATGATCCGATTACAGGTTGATTTTTTTTGTTTCAATATACAAACATCCTCAAACCTTGATTTGTTTCTAATGATGTGCTAATTCCAGGAGAAATGGCTCAAACGCAGGCTCCAGTGATCACATTTAAACAAGATACATTAGGCTTGGTTGTTTTCTTCATGGACAATTGTCACACAGCTGCAGTCCTTTATTGTAGGCTTCATAAAATATATAAACAGCAAAACACAGCTCAAAGAGTTCTCAAGGCAAGACATGCTTATTCATAGAAAACCGTCTTTTCTCACAAATGGAACTGGCATGCCAAGAACAAAAATTCTTACATCTTACACTCTTTTTCTTCAGACATCTATTCATTATAATTGATAATAATTTAATTATTCTTAAGTATTTTTTAGTTACTTTGATCCCCTCAGTCCTTGGGAAGGCGCATGACAAACAAAATAAAACCACAGCACTGGTTGCCCTTGAACATTTGATTTGAAAAAGATGTATTGTAATTACTTTTTTTCTTTTTCTGTAGAAAATGACTTTTATGTCAAAATGACAGACCAACCATTTGAAAAGAAGTTACATCCACTGCTACAAAAGTGTCTATAGCACCAAATAAAAACACATTATGGAATGTTATGAGGAAAAATAAATCCTCTAAAAGCAAAACAACTCCCACAGACCTTCTGAACATATACACTAAAAATGACTACTAAATGACTATTTTAATCTTCCACGTCAGGCAAATGCAGTCCTATGGTACGTAACACAGCTGCGTCGCAATCATTTCACCCTTAAGTTTGTGTCAAGTTGACCAAATCTTATACATCTCTGTGTCTGTGCTGAAAGACTCCGTGGAACCAGCAATAAGTTCTGGTCAAGTCCTGTTCCAGGAGTCTGATGTGCAGAGTCGAGCACCGCGTGCCTCTGGCAGAGATACCGTAGAGCGTCCTTTTGTATTGCATCAGTGTGGGATAGGTCTGGTAAAACCTGCACACGGACACACAGACACACACTCACACACACACTCACACACAGAGAGTTTTAAGAAGCTGCCAATGGGTTGCATTAGAGCCAGACGCTTAATTGTAGTTGACGATGTTTAAACGAAGAAAGAGACGCTTGTTTTCTCTGTTACTGTGCAATGGGCCGAACTGTGCCCACAATGAAACAAACAGCTGCTGAAGAAAGAGGCTGTTTCAACGGATGCTCTCTGCGAAAGGATGCGCGGTCAACAGACACATGTAAAACAGCCTTAGACACATACTGACAAGATAATCAAATGAACAGTTACATTTCTCCTGCTGTCTATTTCATCTCGTGCTGTCTTCCATTTTCCTCCCCTGCATTTCAGTGGAAATAAAGAATCTTTTCCTTCCTCCGCACCTCCCCATTAATGTCACAGCAATGGCATAAAAAAAGAGAGTAACCAAGACAACAAGGTGTTTTTATAATTTTCTAACAAAACCTGTAAAAGGCTACAGTTAGCATGTTGACGAAAAGGAACCAGCAATCTGTCTCACCTCTGTTAATACGGTGCGACAGGTTACATACAAAAAAAACATAAATCTTTGGTGTCTGCTTCATTGTAACATGTCTCTAAATTAGGCCTGAAAATATTAATAAATAATGGATGAATAATGCATCAAAAATGGTGTGCTAGGTTCAGGCTTGTCTTCTGCTGAATGCTGGATCGTCTGTTAGTCACTGGACTGAATGTTTGGGCTGTCAGTAGAGCGTGTCATGCAGACTTCATAAGCAGCAGCAGCTGACTTCTCCTAATGAGGTTTAATGCAGGCTCAGATTGGAACTCGTGCCCGTCCGGAAACACTTCCGGCACATTATTCGAACGCGCCTGTTATTGATTGCACTCATTGGGTTACAATTTGGGACCACGTCCCAGCACAACCTGTGGGAGCGTGTGAACGCAGGGCTCGTGAAAAATAACGTTAGACCATAACATGGTGAGGAGGAGGGAGAGACACTGTTCAGGTTTGCACTGGAAAACTGCTCGCGCCCAAGAGAATGGGGAGAAATAGAAAAATAAAATATTTCATTTTGACCTAGACATGGACCAGTGGTTTTCTCTGTCTCTGTGTATCGGTTGTGTATTTATCTTTATTTTTCTATGGACAGGCAGAAATGATTGAAAGCAGAGGACATATGAATTTTCCAGCCTAAAAATGTATCTTACTCTAACTGGAAAACATAAAACATCATTGGATTTCTGATACTAGTTGTGATCAAATTCCACAATGTGCTTCAAACTTTTTCACATACTTTGTCAATATGTATTAGTTTTTATTCGTTTGAGTTCATATTTGGATTGCTGTGACATTTCATGGGGTCCCCCCCCACACACACACACATTATATTTAGGCATAAATCAACCACATCTCTCAAAAACTGGGCATATTTCATCTTCCTTCACTGCCATTAGTGAGACTTGCTTTTACTGGTTTTCATTTTCTCTCCTCCCTCTCAGTGGCAATGTCCCATATTCATACATTCTTCTCATACATCACATCTAAATATAGACTTTCACGGCTGCTGAGCAAGAACCAGTTCTAAAAAAAAAATAAACACAGAAGAATGTAGGCGTCACTGAGCCCGTATGAAGATGGTGAATAGTAATACTGTCCACTGGAATGTATACGAGAGCCTCCCCAGTCCCAGTCCCAGTCCCAGTCCCAGTCCCTCACTGGGAATGGGGAGGTGGGCTCAGTGGTTTGGTAAGGGTGTTGAGGGGAGTCCCAGTAGTGGCCACTAGTCATACTGGCCCTTCAGTCAAACCCTCTAGAGGAAGAGTGGTGGCATTGTCAGTGGGCTGTGGGTCGTCCTGGGGATGCGAAGGTGCGTGGGCGGCAGGAGCCAGGCTGGCATAAGGCAGGTGGCAGTCCGTGTGCATAAAGGGTGGGTAGTGCTGGCGATAGCAGATGTATGCAAACAGCAACCCAATCACTCCTCCAACAAAGGCGTCTGCAAAGCCACAGAAACACAAGTATTTCAAGGTATGTATTTACATGTAGTTAATTTTAGTCCCACGTGCATTTTGAGATTATTACCGTGTGTGCTAGTGGTTCAGTGAACATGCATCCGTGACTGGAAGCCCAGTCTCTCCCTTTGGAGAACGGGCCGCATCCTCAATGTGCCAAATAGGTGGTGAAGATATTAGGATCCATCCCGCATGGCTCAGCGGTCAGGCTAATGGGGGCTCCCAGCTTTGTTTACACTCAGTGCAGACTGGGGGGCCTCAAGTTTAATAGTCTGCACCATAGCTGTGAATGTACAGTCTGCTGAGTGTAGCATTAAATACCACGGGCCCAGAAGGTGGTTAGCTGGCCTCGAACTCTATGCGCTGCTCTTTTGGGTTAAATAAAACCTGGTTGTTAAGAGTTGTTTATTTAACTGCCCTACTCTGCAGGAGCATATGGCTTTCTGAAACTAATTAACACCATACAACAGAACTGTCATCATATTGCCATATATTCTCTCCCACACCTCACCCACATGCCGTATGAATTCCCTACCCTCTGTCCCTTCTAGTTTCCCTCCAGTTCTTCCAGAACAGATACAAAACAATGAAGCTTGTAATTATAATTTGCTGCTGAATTAAATGCTACCTCGCTGTCTTCTGAAGCCACTTGCATGAAATCAAAACCCACCATTATGCTATAGCTGGCATAAAACAACCTCAGCCATAGTTTTCTGCTTGCTAGGCAAAGAAAGCTGCCCAGGCTGACCTAGTGTACATTTTCATGTTTTGAGGCGCTTCCTCAAATTGTCAGCGATGCTGATTTAGTAAAAAAAGAAAAAAGTGTGAGTACAGCAGTGCAGCCGCCTGAAATGAGCATCACGCAACGTTTGCTATAATTATAGAAGCACCTTAAGGTGTGATTGAAACAGACTTCTGCTTCTTATTCTTCTGAAGATAACACAAGCAGATTTAACTTTGAGAAACAGCATTTTTCAAAGCACCTCTAATGAATGCAGGAGAATCGTGTTCATGTGTCTGAGATGTTGGGCAGACCTTGCCAGTGGTGTTTGTAGTCGCAGGTGCGGGACAAAGCAATCATCATCGCGCTGTAGAGAGGCAGAACCATGGCGCAGAGGCGCCAGCTACGCCCTCGACCCTGATCCGTGAAACACTGCAGCTTCCCTGCCAGGTAGAAGGAGGTGAAGCCAAGTCCGGAGAATGCAACTAGCAGGGAGAGAAGAGGGGAGAAATAGAGAAGGAGATGTGTGAAGATTCGACAGCACCAGCAAAGACAAAAAGTGTTGGAGGAGGTCAGGACCTAAACGTAGAGTCACATAACAGATAATGGAATCTTTAGACAGAGGATATATTATTTCAGGAGGAGCTTAGTGTTGCAGATCAAATGAGTGGATGTCTTTCTTCTAATTGCAGGTGAGTGGAGGATAACAGGTTGGTAGGGTAGTGGTCTATAAACTCCCTAACCCAGGCCATGAGTAGAAGTGTCACTGGACAAGGCACTGAACCGTGAACTCATGGCGTCTAAATTCCAGCTGCCTGATTACTGTTATTAAAACAAGACTCCGGGTGAGTTTGGCGTCAGAAGACTGAAACGCACACACTCAAAAAAAGGCAGGTAGGTAACGTAGCAGAAATGTGTCCTGGTAGAGAGCAAGGTGCTATAAGGTGAACATTAAGAACTTCAAGGATAAAAAGATAATGTCCGTAAACACCCACAAACATAAATCCTAAAAACTCTTCTTAATAAAGTTCCCCACAAACTCCACACAATATCATCAGTAGTCATCAGATCAGATCCAATATACACTAAGTTGTCCTAGTAGCAATGTTCCAGACAGAGACAGCAGGGACTTAAAGAACTGTAGGGATCAAAGACCATGTGTCAGAAGAATCAGGTCAGAACCTAGGTAGACAGGCGGGTGATCTACCAAAGACAGGAACAAAGGGCAAAAGCAAGCAGAGAGCTGCCTGGAGAGTTTCCATGAAGCGAGTGGCAACAATCTGGAAAAAAGACAAGGAAGACAGACCTCCTAAATGACCCCTCCACAGGCGTGATCACTTACCTGATTACCGGGAGGCAGAGAAGAGAAAACCAGCTCTCAGTAAGGCACCTCAAAATCAAAGAAGCAAAAAAAAAAACCAGACCAGGCCTCGGGGCCGGACCATGACAATGACAGCGGGAGACCATAAAACTGTGGAATGGACAATATAGTGTCACAACACTCTATGTGAAAAACACAGTGCAGATTGACGTTTTGTAGCTTGTGCATTGCCTCCCACTCGCAGGTAATTTCACTGAGGAATACAACTTCAGTTTGTTAGGTAAATACTTTAGTACTAAATCATTAAGTCTGACAGGTGCCTGAGAACAGGCAGCCGCATCTCCACAGCTATACAGCCCACACACAAGAGGAGACCTATTAAGCAATGAGTGGAGTGTGCATCCCTCAACCTCTGCACACAGTACAAAACCAGGTTCCTTATGCAATCACTGCCCAGCAAATGGCTAACAAAGATAAGACACAGAACTGTTACCACATCTCAAGGGTCGTGCAGAGTTGATGATCTAATACATACAGTAATGGATAATGTTGGCTTTTCTCTAAACGTCAAAGCTCTGGGTGAGTCAGTGAACAAAAGTTAACCGAGCTGCTGATTGCTCTGTGCGCAAGCAGGTCCACATCTTAGTTGATGATGGGTCTAATGATTTGAAATAATGATTGGTGACTGAGCCATGCGAGGTGATGCGGAGACCATCAGCTGCCCATTTGTCACTCAACCCACAAACTTGCCAGGAATACTAAGGATGGTGGGCCACGTGTGTTGCCTGTAGAGAGAGAGGACGTGTGGTAGAAAGAGAAGGCAGAGGCAGAAAGTCCAGCTGTCTCATGTCACCCTGCTGTCAGGGAGCATGCGGGGGCTCCAATAAGCATGTTGGTCCAACATTTGAACTAACTCGTGTGGCCTGATGTTTTTTAAATGGTCATACAACGTTAACCACATATAAAGTGAGACATTTACCAGGGTGGAACAAGACACAGGCTTGAACAATGAAATGTGGCATAATGTGCAGGAACGAGTGCAGAAATAATTCTTCTGGGAGAACCTGTGTGAATGATTCTGCTAATCTATGCAGATGATGCTGTTTTAGAGGCTTGCGGGGGAAGTGGAAGGAGTGTACTGTGCAGGGTAACAACAAGCTCAACGTGACTGTAGATACCCAAAATCTAAGAAGAAAAATAAATTGGGTATAAATAAAAGTTAATAACCGAATAGACAGAAAAGTAAGAGGATTTTTGAATCAAAGTCAGTTTGGTTTATCCTGTGAGGATCATCAACTATGTCTGTCCAGTCAGTAGTTTGTTATTTTCACAGAGGTGGACATAATATGCCAACTCTGGCCACATCATGTAAAATTAACATTAATAACTAGGCCAATATGCAGCGGCAGCAGAGTTATACAATGAATACTTGGTGCACCTAATAAGCGCTGAAGGATGCTTCGCAAAAGTGAGCCTGAGTCCCCGGAGGAGCAGAGGACAGACAGAATGCCAAAAAGCAGGGAAATATCAAGGTAATGAATCCAGTTTAAAAAGCCTTGAGAAGAAAGTCTCCTGGGACAAAACAACGACGACTAATGAGAATGGTGAGTGAAATGTGATTCATTTTCTCATCTTCAAAGAAGGCATATAGTTCGTTCAAACATAGAACTTTAGAAGAAAATGGGGAAAGATTTGTGTGGACGCGGAAGAGCTGCGATACCAACTTACAAATATAACAGAATGAAAAAACAGCTGGTGCCAGTTCTGCTTGAAGACGAATGTGTGATTTAACTTTTTACAGGGACATCGATATAATAATGAATGCCTTTCTTTTTTGTTTGTTTGTGTTTGTGACACAAAGTCGTGGTGTCCCATAGACATCCCGCTACATGCTGCGTGATCATGAACAGAGATGCTAACTCAGTCCTATGTGTAAATACGATGCTATTGATGAAGCAGGAATGCTATTTTTATGCCACTATGTGTATTTAAATACATTCACTTGAAACAAATGAAAAAAATTCTCAGTTAGACAGTGTGAGAACTTTCTACTGACTAAGACATGCATCCACAACATAAAATCTAGCAGTGGACTGATAAGGTTAAATTTGGCCATGGTCAGCAAATCAGTGAATCAGTGGAACAAATATGGCACAAATAAGCATTTCACTGCATATTGTACTGTGTATGATTGTGCACGTGACAAATAAAATCTGAATCTGAATCTGAATCTAAAAAAAGGATACTGATCCCATTCATTAAAATCTCGGTGTTCTCACTCTACGTTGAAGACAACCCAATATCATTGATACATGGAAGAAAATCTTGTCCCAGCCTATTATTTTCCCCTAAGGACTAATTAAAATGATTCTGTGATGGTCTGAATAAGCAACTATGCACTGTATATTCTAACACACTGAGACTAAGATCTCAGTGGCAACAACTTTTAGTTTCTGGTCTTTTGGAGCTTAATTAACACAGTGTGTTACTGAGTGGGACAGTTTTAGTCAATGCCACAACAAATAACAGTGGAGTAAGATAAACGGGTGATAATAAGAGTATTAAATACTGTATGTTGAGGGATTGCCAGTATATTAGGAGCAGAGGACACATTGTAAAGTATTTAGATTGACAGAGTTTGACTGTGGCTTCACAGACTGCAGAAGTCTTCTGGTTAAACCGTCTCTTTACTAAACTAGAGTTGGTTTAGGTGTTATAAGTCTCTCCAGCTGTTCTTTTATTCCTGTTGATATACTGTATGTAAAAACTGCACTAGCTGAGCACACACTACCACAAACCATGTCCTCCATCTCTCAGCCTTCAGCACGTTATCTCCCTCCCGTTCTGACCCTTGTCCTGAAGTAATGAATATTAACCAATCACTTCGACCCCGAGGCTGCCCAAACGGTTTGACATCCCGACAGGAACTCAATATTAGCACTGTGTGACTGATGCTCACGTAGTAAACATACACAAGCACACTTTGTGAAAGAGCACTTATCTCTAGATACTGAACTAATAGACATTACAAGCTCTAAGTAATTTATTCAAAATGGTTTTGTGTAAATGAAAGAAGCAATGTAGAGATTCACAGAAGTGATTATGTCTGTCTCACAGGGTCCATATAAGTATGGGAGGGAATGTAGACAGTAAAGATGGCAGATGGTTTTTTAAAGTGCATATTAATTGATCATATCTAATGTAAGCAATTAGATATACACAGGGGAGGATGGCTAGATGAATATGAATAAGAAGGAGACAATTTCCAGCTAATGCTTTAGGGCCTGTGTGCATATTAGTACAGCGGGTTCAGCAGAGTTTCTATTTATCTGTTTGTTTTTCTTTTTCTAGGACCTGTCTCTTCTGATTTCTGTTACTCTGTTGCTTTGCAGTGAGGTGAAGAAAAGAAAATCTAATTACAGACAGTCAAAGAGGCCTGAAAAACTTTGAAATGTAATAATAGTTTGTGTGCTTTAAAAAATAGCTGACACCAAACACTGATGACTATATTTACATTTGTGTCCTGGCTGATTGTGATGGATTTTTCTATTATTATATATTACGTTTTGTTAAGCTGATTGTCTCAGTCAGCCCAAGTAAATGCATAGTAAGTAAATCCAGAGATCCTTTTGCCTGCAGCACACGTCTCCGGCTTCATCTGTTTGACCCTAATTCACGAACCATTGCCCGAACATTGGTTAAAAGCTCTGTGACTTGTCCTCGTGAAGAGGGACACAGACAGGAAATTGGATTTCTTCTGCTCTCTAGATGCGCTGGCATATGGGCGATCCCCGTGTTCCTATTGCGTGGCTCCCCTCAATCACTTTCTCACTCATAGCGCAACAATATAAGGCTATTAAAAGTGCTTTGCACATGAATGTTATCTACACACAGTGCTTTACAGAGCCGCGTCCCTTTCTGCCATTTCTAATGGGACACAGCAGGCACTTCAAAGCATTGCTTTCTTAAAGCATCGCTTTCCTAAAGCAGGTATCTGAGGAGCCGCAGCTTCATTATTGCACCAAAACATAAATTTTGCATCGAACGGGACCATGAAGTTAGAACCGTCTTTAACGCAGTTGAATTTTTTCAGTAAGTCATCTCATGTCATCCTATAGGGTACCATGCTTGTTACTATAACACAATACAATAACGACCAATTAATCCAATATTTCATTTAGAGTCTTTCATAGAGTAAGACTTTTGCTGCTGGCTGACTTCTCTACGAAACACATACACTACATTGCCAAACCTATTGAGATGCTTGCCTTGATGTGCACATGAACTGTTCTGGAAAGGCTGTCCACCATCTGTAGAAGTGTCTTTATGGGACTATTTGAGCATTCCAGGAGAGCATCTGTGAGGTCAGGCACTGACCTCACAGATACACACTGATACACACAGGCACTGACCTGCATGTGAGGGGCTGGCTCACAGTTTCTACTTCATGCCAGGGTTCTGTGCTAGCCAGTCAAGTTCCTTCACACCAGACCTGCTAATCCATTTCCTTCTGGACCTTACTTTATGCACTGGATTCTGATTTAGAGGCGTGTACCAATAATTCTGGCAATGTAGGGTACAAAGTGTGACAGGGACATACTGCATCTTTTACATGCCAGATGCATAATGTAATGCTGGAGGTTTATCAATCAATAAGGCACAAAACAAAAACGGAACAGAAAAATGTGGAATGAAATGTTAAAAAACATCAAGAGAAGAAAAGCTTTTATTGTCAAAAAGGTATCCTGTGCTCCACATGGGTTGTACAGCAGCAAAAAGTGGGATGAAGCCAAAGCAGTGACTGTGCATTCAACACTTACACCAAGTCAACAAGATTGAATATGCTCGAATCAATCAACCAAACCCATAAGCACCTCAACAAGCCGCCTCGGGATGAGTAAATTGAATGAACTCATTGCTGCGCGTTATAATTACCTTTGAAGAGAGAAAGCAACAAGATCATCACTTTGAAATGTGAAGTTGTAAACACCCAGTCAACACACACTGATATGTTGCTCAGAGTATCACGATCTAAACTGAATGAATAGATACGCATACCTGTGTGCGCAGCGTTAATAAGCTCGTGTGGGAGTTCTAGCATCTTTTCGTGGCATTGTCTTACACGTGCTGGCAGTGATTTGTGTGTGTCTGATACTCACAGGAGGAATGGCTGCTTGGGAAACTCTTACGTCCCTCCGAGACTAGATCTGGCTCACCGGTGCACAGCATCTTTGCATTCATTTGTCCATCTGGGAAACAGCGCTGGAAATAATCAGGCCTGGGCCTGGAAAGCAAAGCAATACCCAAAAGATGGCTACTCTGGAGACCACTCATTAACCGTACAGCTAGGAAGACAAGGCTGGAAAGGGGTTAAACATAAAATGTTATCGTACCTGCCAACAATCAACTTGATAGTATTTGTGAAGACTCCATTCAGGGCAAGAGCGAGGGACACGGCTAGAGAGGGGAGATGGACACACAAGATCATCTAAGCATCTAACAGAGGTTCATGGTGAGTAGTTTAAACAGCAGACAGACACAGACATGAACCGTGTTATTCATGGTGATTGATTGTGTGGTAAAAGAATAAATACATGTTCTGGCAGGTTACCCATTCTTCTGACATCATTTACAAATAGAACAGTTAATTAAGTTCATGGGAACTTCCCATGCAGCTGGCCAGATGGTTGTAGGGTTTGTGTGTGAAATAGCTTTCCATAATGTCTAGGCTATGGGGGTGCTGATTTGAACTTTGTGGATCTTTGTGAGGACACTTAATGACCAAATAAACAATCACAATCACATTTATTTACCCTAGTCCCAAAGCTACCCTAAACCTATTTCGTCCTAAGTCTAAAGGGAAGTTGTTATCCTCAAACAGCGTGTTTAAGAAAGTGAGTGCTGGCCAAAATGTCCTGGTTTCCATTGTATAAAACTTGGCCTGGTCCTCATAATGAATAGCAGTATGAGTACACATACACACACACACACACATGGATGCACACAAACCCACAGATTCTTTTATCTTTAGTTGTCTCGTATCCGTTGTGTAGCCAAATGAAATGCAGCTCAGATCTTGCATTACTGCTCTTGTGGTAGTTCACTTTATCAGTTCCATTGCTTGCCTGTCACAACTCGGGTTTCATGTGAACGATTCAACATCTGCTAAGAACGCACAGCCACGCTAAGAGACGTAAGAGGCAGTACTTCAGCACAGTGGTGCTTTGAGCTAAACGATGAGGCCAGCGCGTTAGCATATGTTATCATTTACTAACCCTGACACTAAACACAAATGATGTCAATCCATGCAACAGCTGTTGAGAGATCTTGTGTGAGAAAATTGTGGTGGCACTAAAAAAAAGCTTGGTCAGTATAGTCATAGTGTCCACTGGACAATATGGATGTCTGTGCAAAATCTCAACTTGGACTACATGGTGTGATGGCAAATATCAAACTGAAAGAAAAGGTTCAGAAAATATCTACACTGTGATACACTAACGATTGCACCTGCTTAGAGCCTGTGCACATGTTCAGTTTTGGTCATAGGAAACAGGAGGACCACAGGTAAGCATTACATTAGATGTTCATTTAATTAGCTATGAAGCAAACCACCGGGGCTCATCACTAGACAGAGTGCCTGCCCTCACAGGTTAATCCCAGTAGTCTGCAGGCCAATTGAATTCACCCCACGCTGCCAGCGATCAAATGTATTATCTTCCTGAGCTGCTGAGAGGAGCGCGGTGTCAATGTTATTTAACAGCTCGTTAATTTAAGCAAACCTCATTCAGAACAGATGAAATGAGACAAAAAAAACAGACATGTTCCATTTGACCGGGTCAAAAGTGGGACATTAAATTAGG
>JAUMHF010000007.1:4452531-4473034 GCA_032359275.1 Microctenopoma steveboyesi | reverse complement strand
TTCAGAACAGATGAAATGAGACAAAAAAAACAGACATGTTCCATTTGACCGGGTCAAAAGTGGGACATTAAATTAGGGAACGGTGCATTCCTCCAGGGTGGATTAAAGCCATTAGTGACAAGACCTTATTGAATCACTAAATGAGAAATTACTCCAGCAAGCCTCTGTGTTTACTAAGAATCCCATTCAGATGACAAATATAACTCTTCAGGCTTTCTAGTAATGTGAAATGATCACTGCTGGATCATGTCTGTGTTATTCTCAGTTCAGTATTAACACATTTTACATCAAATTATCACTGGTGATTCAAGATGAAAATCGGACACAAACAATTCGCGTTTTCCTAATTATACTGCATGTTTTTGAAATTTCCTGTCTGCAATATTAGGGGATGAACTAGGATATATAGGTCTGTAAGTAGTTGAAAGAACCCAGTTGAGAAACATTTTTTTTTATCTCATTAGGTCTAAAAGCAACGTTCGAAACTGAGTAACGAGCTTCCTTCTTTTCTGTTCTTCCGAGTGATGTTTTCCTGTGCGCCTTTAAAGTCGCGCAGGTTTTCCTCTGCAGGTGGTAATGGAGCTGTTAAGCTCTACACAGCTCTGTAATGTCTGCACTGATGCACTGAGCCACCCTATCTCCACCTGATTCATCTCCGTGTGTCTCTTTAATTGGATTTGTGTTAAACTTTCTTAATGCTCTCTGATGTGCCAAAGCCTCAGCAAGACTCTTAACCCAGGGGGAAACAGCATGAGAGACATGCCCAGATGTTGTTAGAGAATGAAACAAATATCATGACATTTTAAATGGATGTAAATACGCAGCAGTTTGAACAGTGAGCTGCGGAAAAAGATGAAAGATCTACAGTATAAGTAAAGTACACCTAGATGATTTATTACCAATTATCCCGTGCTCCTAGGTGGAACTTGGCAAAGATGAAAGATAATAATGAGCAAGAAAAAAAAAGAAAAATCAAATCTAGCAAATGCAGCATGGGAAGGAACTCTGATAGAAATATAACATAAATTCCCTTGCGACCTCTCAAAGACGGACATTCATGGCATTTAGAGCAACTGGCTGCACTTACCTAAACATGCCTCTTTGATCTCCGTCTTGTCCGTCCTCTGAATTATCTTTACAACAAATATCACTGCCAGTGGGGTAAGGAATGAAATCGCCTGTGAGGAAATTAAGACAAAAGTGTAAATGTAATACTGTGACATGAGAGATGCTGCATTTCACAAGGGTCTGCTTTGCAGGTTAATCAGAAAATGACTTTTGCCTCTGGGAATGACACGAACCCATCCATTACCCTTTTTAACAAAGACAATCGAGCAGCCAAACGAGCTTCTTTATTGTTTCCTGAAGGCACACAGGGAAAATCTCGAGAGAGAAAGAAACGCGGTTCTCGCCAACATTAAACATAACAAAAAAAACACATTAGTTACTTTCTTTACTTGGGAGACGCTGTTATTCAAAGCGACTTACGGAAAGCTAGCGCTGGGTGTCGAGCTCAAGGACACACCGGGTGGGGAAGGGGCTAGGAGTCAGACAGGGCTTCAAACCTGCGACCTTGTGCATCTCAGCCTGATGCTTAACCCATTGAGCTACCAGGCTTTCTGACCAAATTCAATATATTTTCTTGCCCTGAGCAACAACTTTATTTTCATTAAATACATTGTTAAATGTTACTACAAAATTTGGGGGAAGCAGTGAGCAGCCACAGGCGGCGCTCGGGGAGCTACCTGGTATGGGAGATGGGCTGGGTGCCGCAGCTGGGAATTGATCCTGCTATCTCTGCATCCCAGCCCTCTGCCTTAACCACTGAGCTACCAGGGCCGCCTATAAATTCTCTGTTCCTACTTTGAGGCAACTTGACAATGCCATATCCTATCCTTAAATCATTGAACTGAATTAAGAAAAACTCCCCCAAAATAAAAACGAAATGGAAAAATACACTATTTAACCAAGTAGACCCCATTGAGGTTAGTGACCTCTTTCAGGCAACACAGCAACATAAACCTCACAGACAAAAGAGCATAAAACAATGTATAAGGCATAAACTGTCTAAGAGTAAAGTTAATTCTTCAATTAAAAAAATGTAAAATGGGTTATGAACAAAACTTTCTAAAAGTTTTGATGCAGTGCACGAGTTAACACAGTAATGACGGTTGCAGCGAGTCATGTGAATACCTTCCATAAACTGTTTTTAATGGCCCAATATATTCTCTACACGTTCAGGGTCACTGTCAGAGTAATACGCCTTGCAGTCCTAGGATTTTACCTACAGTAGGAGGCGTGTGAGTGTGCGTGTCATAAGCAAAGATGCATGGACACCGCAGTTAATGAAAACTGTCAACATTTTTTATAAAGCAAAATGATAAAGGAAATAATAATAATAGGGGGCAGATAGATCAGATAGACAGATCTCTGGATAGGCTTGAAGGTTTATCTACTTCCTCTGTCTCTGTGTTCTGCACTACAGATGAAAGGCAAGGGAAGTTTGTGTATGCATGTGTTTCCTGCCTGATTGGTGGTGGGTTTAATTGATCAACAGACTCTAGTGCTTATAATGAATAATCAACACTGGACCATTTCAAGTTTTTATTTAATTTTACACACGTTAAACCATTTATTGTTAACAATAAACAATTTCTGCAGATTGATCAGTGTTTTAGAGGAATACAGTATACAGCCATATTCTTCTACTGTAGTTATTAATAACTAATACATATTATATTAGGAGCTTCGGCCCAGACATTGGAAGCAAGTTGTGTGCTAAATATTCACAGTTGAGGATATGAGTTACTGGCATAACATACTGGTATTTTATTTTATATAACAGATATTGTGACAGCGATAAAAACATGGTTCTTTTTACATATTTGCAACCTTGGGCTATAAACATATATTGATAAATTGCAATACAGCTGGATAATCATCTGTGAGTGGTCAATTTTAAAGCGATAGAACCACTGCAACTGTTTACTATTTACTGCTTACATTTCTTTTTATGTTGTGATTTTTCACAGTGACAAGACAGAAATTGAAAATGGCAGGCTGCTCCTGGCAAACAAAAAATTGTAGCACATAACTACAGCACTCCATAAAACCACAAACCACTGTATTATGTTTTTCTGTGGTAAGAGAATCAAACAAACAATCTTGTTTTGAAAATGCTTTTAAATTGTTCAGACAAACAGTAAATGGTCACATTAAAACAGTTTAATTTGACATTATTGCAATGTGGAGATAGATAGATGAAGAGTACTTTGGGTTTAAAATGTATAGGTCTATTTCTGTTTCTGCATTCTTAGAGTTGTCATATTTGCCATCATCACAATGTGAAAATGGGAGCATCTGTTGTCCTCTATCCAAATCTGAAATGTATGACTCACAACAATGTCAGAAAGAATCCGGCATTCTGCACTTTAAGTGGGAAAACAGTGATTGTTGCTGAGAACTGTACAGAGAACAAAATAAGCACCGGCAGTTCAGTTCCTGCTGAATTGTAGGTGTTTGCCAAGAGATCCTTTAGGTTATTTGCTCAGTGAAATATTTTCTGACTTGTATCAGTTTGAAATCCATCTTAACCCTGCACCACCCACTGCTGTCCAAGCAAAGACAATGTTTACATTACATGTGCTAATCACCACAGTTGTGTTGATTCCCCTCTCGTGTCTATCAACGTGAGTCAGGCCTCCACAGTCAGGCTGTACAGAGTGAGTTGTCCTGACTGAAGGCTTTCTACACCACACAGATTACCAATAATTAAACAAAGGGTGGGGTAGACCGTAATAATGAAAAAACATTTAGGTGTAATATGAGAAAAGCATTATACTACTAAAGGTACTTACAAACATGACCCTCTTGGGAATGTGGTCTGACTCAACTAGTGGATTCTTGTAGAGCCAAAGCTCCTCCGGTTGAATCACTCTCTCAAAAGGCTCCAGAAACTCTGTAAACCTGTGGCAGAAAAAAACAAACGGACATTGATCAGTTTCACCATTTGTAGGGCTAAAAAAAAGGACCTGTTGACTCGTCCACGAGGATAAACACAGGCCGTGTGAACAGAGACGACGTCACCCAAGATCACCTAAACTAAAGAGCCCTGCTATCTTACACTCTTATTAGGCAGGAACAAATTAGCATGCTGCTGCTTCCCCCAGCGCTGGCCACAAGTAATCTGTCAGATGCGACCTTGTTCTGTGTCGTCTCAACAAAGTCTTTTTGTCATTGCACTCTAAAACAATTCAATAAACTCTGGCACGCCGTTGTGCAATGAGACGGCTCATTGAGTCTCAAAAGGGTTCAAAATATTTAAAACACTACGTAGTTTGAAACTTAAATTACACAAACTTTGTCTCAGGGGACAGCTGGTATTTGGTATAGAAGTATTTCTAAAAATTCCTGAAAATGATATACAACTATTTGCCCCCTTCCTGATTTCTTTCGTAATGTTTGTGCTCATCAAAAACTGTTAACTATTAGTCAAAGATAACATAATTGAACACAAAATGCAGTTTTTAAATTAAGGTTCACGTTATTAAGGGAGAAAAAAACTCCAAATCAACATGGCCCTGTGTGAAAAAGTAATTGCCCCCTGAACCTAATAACAGGTTGGGCCACCCTTAGCAGCCAAAACTGCAATCAAGCGTTTTTTCTCCCTAAATAATAAAAACCATCATTTAAAAACTGCATTTTGTGTTTACTTGTTTAATGAGATACGTTTTGGATTACATTTCTAACAAATAAAATGTAAGCTGCATTGTACAAATGTGAAAAACTAAACCAAGCTAACCATGTCTACCTTCTCTAGACAAACAGATTCATTCTAGGTGGAAATGATGTTTGTGTTGGATAATGTTCTCCCATACTACAGACTTGTTCAGGCAGAGCTGCTCAGTGTGAGGATCCTGTGCTCCGTGCAGCTCCTCTCTGAATCTTAACCATGAAAATGCTGTAGGCCTGCGAAGGAGGCCATAGATTCCTACACAAAACATTTTTAAATTCCCTCACTATACCTCCCGGAGAATCAATAACACATTTTTATCTGTCGAAAGGATATGCAGCATATTGCAGAGAGTCAATTTGTTGGTCCACTCTGTGTTATGATGTTCTTGCAGTGGAGCAGCCTAATGAGTACTGGCTCATGTTGCACCTTGCTGAGTCCGTGTGCATAATTCACTTCAGCCCAATAAATTTAACTGCGCTATGACACACACACAACGTGCTTCATGAATCACTCCAGCTTTTCAGTTTGTGACAGGAAATGAAAATTGGAAATTTGGGTGAAGACCCCCTGGGCCAGGCAGACCCCCCCTCAGCACACACACAAAAAGGACACACAGCTCTGAGGCCATTGAATACTGCTGTGATCTACCTGTCACTGAGCCAAACTGATCTTGCAATCTAACTCCTGTTCTTTAGATTTATTTTGACAACATTTGCCTTAAGTACACATACATTTATATTTACTGTATAGTTTGCATCTTGCACTGTTGTATAGTCTGTAACTTTGCAACTTTGTTCGGTGTCCTTGAGTGCCCAGAAAGGCGCCTACAAATAAAATGCATTATTATTATAAGAATAAATAAACGTGAGAGGTAGTAAAATGATAATTAAAAGGCTTTTATATCAGTTTATATCATTATAAAACGTTTATGTATAGTTTTCATCTCATTCAAGTCATTGATAAAACCATAGATGTTAAGACATGATTTAAAACTGTGGGTTTTAGTTGAATGAAGCTATAAGCAGCATTCAAAACTGGAATGACAGGAGAAATGTAATAATCTTACACAGCCATGGATGGTAATGGACACCTCATATTTTACTGTGGCACTCTATTTTCATATATTTTCACTGCTGCCTGCTTTGCCACCTGTTTCATAAGCTCAAAATTACAATGCCTTTTGGACATGTAAGAATATTGCTCTTTCTTTTAGGAGAATTTGTATCAAATCACCTCCAAATCAATAACACTCTCAGAGGACTTCTCTTGGCTCAAGATTTAGATTGCATTTTTCTTCCAATGAAAAACCATATTAAAAGAAAGACTGCAATAAGGTTTAGTGTGCTTTAAGGGCATAAGCCCCCAAACACCAGTGCAGTTGAAATAATCAATGTTTCACATTTGATTTGATGTGTTTGGCCTTTCAGGGATTTGATTTTGTGTTTACTGTAATGTACAGGCTGAGGTGAAAGTAGTAAAAGAGCAACATTTACAGGCTGATGATAGAGGATGTGTCTGGGGAAGGAAGGACAGTGTGGATTACAGTCACATTAGTGGAACTAATGTCAGTGCTAGGAGAGGTAATGACAGACACAGCATGCCACCCCATTTATCCTGCTGGGAAATAATTGTAATGGCATTGATTTAAACAGAGCTGAAGTGGGAGGGATGCTTCATTTGTGATATTGTTTGTGGCAATCAGAGAAGGAGCTGCAGAGACCTTGATTAGAGACAAAGTCGAGTAAATAGAAAGGAGAAGTACAGTTCTCCGACAAAAGCTTAAACCCATCAGTGCTCCGAAAAGACAATTCTGTGCAGAACATACGTCACAAAAAAGGTCTTGAACTGAGCAGCACCTGTTTGTTGCCTGAAGAACACCTCATCCTCTTTCATCGACTTCTGTCTGCTCTGTGCGGAGTCATTGGAGAGCAGATTCCAAAAGGCTTCAACGAGGACAAAAGAATTGGAGCCTAGTTAAAAATGTTTAATAAATAAATGAATATATTTACAGAACGCTTCCTTTGTCCTGTGAATATTTATTTGCACGTGTCATTAAAGCTCACTAGACATAGGCGCTATAGCGACATTCATTTTCTGTAAAGAGCAAACTTTACGGTCTCAAATCTTATTCCCACTAAAGAACTTTTTAGCTTTTTGTCTCCTCTCTGTTCTTCTTCTTTAAAGCTTTGCGACTAAGCCAGTTTATCATCATCACTTTCTATCCATCTTTGCTAGATGCATATTATAAATCTGACGAGCACAGCCCTAACTAAGGAGATAAAACTGAATTATTTGTCAAGATCTCCTCTCTCCCTCCCTTTCTGAACCACTTTAGAGCTTTAGCACACAACAGCAACAAGAACAGTGCAAGAAGCTCATTTGAAATTTCTTGATTTACAATTCACTGTGGGCGGAATCTGTGGCCTCAGGAATACATATTGTCTGCTATATGCCGCTGTGACAGAAAGTGAGAAGAAGAAATTCCTCCTTAATTAGGTGGACATGCTGCACAGCAATTAGGAATACAGAACAGTGGAGAAGCTCGTTGGATAAATTTCAGGCAAGCTCCACTTTTTACAAAGCCAAGACTGAAAGTTATTGTTAGACTGAATGTGTGCATGAGTGTATTCATGCATTCAGTACCACAGAGCCCTTTTTTAAACCGCAGCTTTTATGTGCACATACAGGAGGTCACAAAGCAGTGGTTATCTATTCACCACAAACTGTAGCTAACTTAGCAGGTGGAGCCTGTGACCTTCACCTCTTGAGGAAAATGGAAAATATCAGTGAGGCTTAAAATGTCCTCATCACAAACCGGTGTGTTCAGATCCCTTAGATATAGCTCCGGGCAGGTCTCACCCCTCTCTATGCGTTAAGGGTTAAGTCACTTTTCCTCAGTTTGTTGCACATCCCATCAGAGCTGCTCACACGTATGACTGCTAACCAGGGACACATTTAAAAGGATGCAAGGTATTGTGTGGACTCACGTTTGATTGCATGTACACTCTGAGGAGGTGCACATATGGCAATCAATCGAGCTGCTAGGATTGAGTTGTGTGTGTGTGTGTGTGTGTGGCAAAGGGAATGAAGCTGACCATCTGCCAGATCTGACACAGAACTAAAATGACACCAGAGGTGGGCGATCAGCTCTGCCTTTCTCTCAATCTGAAACTCCTTATTTCTGCAGTCATTCAATCACATATTTAATCAGTTCATCATACAGAGCTATTGAAAAGATGAGCTACTTGGATCAGAAGTTGTTCAGCCCTGGGGGAAATCCCCATCCTTCTCTGTTCAGTGCATCTTCTGGTTCATTTAGCACTGGTAAATTTCCACCCCTCTTCTTCCACATCGTCAAAAACAACCAGAGCACTGGACTGTGAAATAGTTAAACCACTAGTTGTTAATGTTTAAGTGTGGACTTTGCCCTTTATATTTTTAATGTTAAGATGAAATGACAGCGAGGAGGAGGGATTGAATGTGAAATAATAAGTGAAGCAGCCTGTTTGCTTGGCCGAGTCAGCTCCCACTGGTGGCTGGCTCACAGACAAGCTGCTCTGGAGTGCCCAAATCAGCAGCATCCTGCTTGGACGGCCACGCAACATCTCTAAGTCCCCGATTGTCTGAGCAGAGTCGGTTGTGTTACAGGGTAGTTTTGATTTAAAGAGAGAACAGGCTCAGAATAATGTTTTTAAAGTTAGCACATCATAAAGCTGTGTTTTTTAAGCCTTTCAGTAAAATCATGTGCATTTATCTTAATGTGTTACAGTTATTTTCTTTTTCCCTGTTTTTTTATTTCTTAAGGAAAAAGTGTGAAACTGATTTCCCTCGTGTATGTTATTTGCATGAAGAATGAGACAGGTGGGATTTTCAGTATCACATTAGGAGAACTCGTTAGACACTGTGAGTTGTTAGTAGCATAATGTTAAAAGTTGAAAAAGCTTTGCGATGATATTTCTGGAAAAAAAACCACTAAAGCAGTTTGACATCGGGGTAAAACAGCTAGCACCGGGCGATCCAGGAGTAAACTCCGCCTGCCAGCAGAAGACGATGAGTGCATTTTGTTACCTTCAGACAGAACTAGGGTAGCTGATCCTCCCTGCTTCAAGTTGTCATGCAAAGCTGCTGGCTGTAGTTTCCGTTTGAACAATGAAATATGCAAATACTATTGATCTTCTCATCTCCCCGCCTGACAGTGCATCTCCTAAAATGTCAAACCTCCTGGCATGTGTTGTGTTATATTTGGCAAACTGCACAAAATCAAAAATCACAAATGCAATATTAATTAGCAGGCTACTGTGGTGGTTTCCATTACAATGTACAAGTCTGCATAATAACCTCAAGAAATGGGTCAGAAAACCAATTTTCTAGGCTATTGGAAACACACTGAGTGAAAAAATGCTTCAGTACGTTGCGCATCAGGTCACGTCAGCTTTTCTAGCATTGTTCATCTGAAAAATGTGCTGTCACAAAGCTTTAACCTACAAAGGGAAAATTTGTAATGACTGGTGGATAAGAGTCACAGCTTCAGCTTGTCACAAATCCACAACTTCCACGCTCCACAGTCGTCGAAGGAAAACGTACAGCACATGTTGCTTTTCCTATTACGGCTAAATCAAATCCTCCTCCTCCGGTAGAACTAATACAAAGCCAACTGAAAATCTTTAATTTAATAAAACGCTGGTCCTGCAATTAAATTAGAGGCGGGTCACAGTGGAGAAAGAGGTGAGCCAGCTGACAGACTGAGAATACATTTCTTGATTTAATCACGCGGCTTTATTTGATTCATTACTGGACCGGGAGACCTGTGCGCAGCACTAATTTATGTGTATGTCTGGTGCTGATTATAGAGGGCGTCTTAGGATCAGAGGTTTTAGTCCGGGTAGCCGTAATCCAACAATCCAGATTCTGGATTTAAGAAACGTCATGACCTGTGAACGCTGAAGAGGAACCAGGCTGCAGGGCGAGGCGAGGCTCTAAGGACACTTATATCTGTTTGGTATTTTTAGTGTAAAAAATGTCTCTGGATGAACATTATACTTGTCGCATCATTTAATTTTACATGGATGTTTTCAAAACAGACATTGTGAAATGTATTTTCCTAATAAGGTTCTTTTACTGCCGCCCGCTGTGCAAGTCAGAATTCGGCTGGTGCAATAAATGTCAGATCCCCACTGCCTGTCTCTCTTTGTGTTAGTGGTTACAGTAAGGCCCTGACCAAACGTGTCAGGAATGCACAGCACTGGTCCTGTCACAGGCGGGGAGAGAGAAGAGCAGCAGAATAGATGCTGAGTGACACTCAGCTAGCTCTTGCCCGGCTTCCCCGGAGACATCCCTTCTCAGATTGGTTAAAAAGAGGAGAAAAGACAAAATACCACGAGTTTCCTTGTCACGCAAAACCCTGGTGGGGACATTTAGAGGAAAGCTTTGGGTCATCCTTTTAGTTTTAATTACACATTTTCGCCACCTAATTCCAGAGGGTGTGCCGCTATGTAACACGAGGTCAGACTTAAGGTGTCTATTCACAATAAATCCCCTGGAGACACTTTGAGAAAGGTCAAAAGCTCGTATATGAGACAGGCATTAAGAAAACTAGAGAACTAAAGGGACACAGAGGCAGGCGGTTTGGTGGGGGGCATGGTGAGAGACGTTTCCAACCAACAGCAGGAAAGAAAGCAGCCAGTCAGCTGCACACTGGTTTGCCAACGAGCTTTGCAAATGCTCCACAGGTTCAGCGCTTATATTTGAGGAGCTTGCTGAGTAAATGCATCGACTTTGCTGGACCACAGGAATCAGTTTATGTCATTTGTTGAGCTTTCTCTCTCTCAAATACATTATATAGAAGATACTGTCCTCCTTGGATGCTCATATATAGCACTAGAGTAAAGAGGAGCTCTGTTGTGAAGTGTTGTAGTTCTCTTTTCTGGTGTCCACACAAGTGGGAGGGGTTACTGAGATCAACCTGTTAATTACTGAATTGGCAATAATTTGTTGCTGAGCAGATAAAGCAGATAATAACGAGCTGTAAGAGAACAGAGTGGGAGAATTTGTGACGCAAAAAGTTTATCACTCTTGCTTTGTGTAAACCTATATTAACTCAACCATTAATAATTTCTTCACATTTATTTCGATTATTATTATATTAATGCTCTAAAGAACAATGCTTACAGGCATTCCAGGTTTTTCTGCACGTTAGCAACAGGCCAGTCCTAGCACCATGTTGAACACACAGAGGGGTAGTGATTCTGTCATCCAACTCCAACTATTTATTCAATTATGAATTGCAATTTTGGGGAACATTATTAACTTGGTTAAATATCTCACATGTTGATAATCGAGAACTTATTTAGCCATATTTTTCAGTTTAACAAGCAGCTTTGCTTTTAACAATATCTTATTTCTATCATTGATATATTCAAGAGATGGCACAGTTTTACACACCACATAAAATGCTCACTTGTTCTATGGTGGTGTTATGGCCTTTTGATAAATGGTGAAAAAACACATGTATATTTAGCAGAAAGGTTTATTACAGAGCTCTCACCTCAACGTGAGGACCTTCAGTCAAACCACAGTCCACATAGATGAATCCATGTGAGAATTGTCTATGTTTTTAAACTCTGAAATGTGCAAAGGTCAAATCTTAGTTTCACTTTTTAATACCTACTTTGAAATTGACAATCATCAAAAAAAATAAACAGACCTGTTCAAGCATATAACTAATTCTGCTGTCGGACTAAGCGACATCTAATGTCACTACAGAGGTTGAAGGATCCCTGTTCAGCTCAGGACAAGCACCTTTTGACTTAAATCTCAGTAGATGGGACTGTTGGGCCTGTACGTGTATGTGTGTAAATTCAGTCATGCATCATCCTCATAATAGCTGAACTTTCAGCAGATTAGGAAAAAGAAGTAAGAAGAAGGACATAAAGAACTAAAGAGATACAGTGATGAGACTGCGATGTTGCACACAGAAATCGGACAAGGACATTTATCAGATGTGCATTGTTCCTCCTTGCAAATGTCAAAGTCAACAGTTGAGAGATTTCAGCTTTGCGCTCATTCATAGGACCCATGGGAAGGGTGAAAATAAATACCCCTCAGCAACACGCACGGAGTGTTAAAGCTGGTTATTAGCAGACACAGGACAGGTTCAAAGATAAAATACATAATGCACATTTCTACACACACACACACATTTCTATACACAGAAATTCTCTTTTAATGAGAATATCATTAAAAGAGAATTTCTGTGATTTGTGATTGCCTTACAATCACAAACGTACCCATAAACACACATTGTTGCTCACGGATGTGTAATCACTTACAATAAATCTGATGATTTAGGTGCATATACTGAATGTTCTCCCGCTGTGACACTCATTTCTCTCACCTCGGGCTGTTTAGTTTCATGGCTATTTCCATTTCTTTTATTTTTTCTCTGATCACGTTTATGTTGTTTATAGCCTCTTCTGCCCTTCACTGGAATTAGGTCTGATATCATTTGGATTTTCTTTCCAGAAAAATCACTCTTTTCATTCTGATGTTTTTCGTGACGAGGCTGTTGTTTGTTTTAGAAGGCTTCATGTTTAAATGCTTATCTTAATTTAGACCCAATCTGCATGTGTAAATAAACAGTAGTCGTTGACAGGAGTAAGAAACAGGTACAAACATTCCCTCTGCACATGCGACTGACATACGAGGATCTCAGTTAAGCCATGTGCACTCAGATCGGTGTTCCCTTTCATTCTGGCTGATTAACCTCTTTTAGGGAACAGTTTAGGTGAAGCCACACAAACAACTGGTGTCATATTGATCATGTATCCTTGATTTGTAGCATTGTTTATGTTCGCTCACCGACATGAATTATTAAAACACCTAAATAAAATCAATTATTTCTGCCACGGTTGAGGTGAATCAATGTTGTTTTTTTTATTCCCTGCTAGTCCACTCCCAGGTGAATCCCCTAAAAAACATCTGACTAAATCTTGAGACGCTAAGGTCACCGAGCTACATAAAAAATCAAATATACCTAGTGGCACGAGCGTCCTGATAAAGATGCCTGACACCCAGCAGCCATCTCTTTCTGGCCTGCACACACAGGTCATGTGAGTCGTTAGAAGCTGTTAGCTGGCTACATAAACATTAGTGCCTAATTATCCATATCGGCTAATCTAACAGCATTACACCGACTTTTCTCCTTGGCAGTGTCTGCGTTCGTGAAGTTGATCTTAGGGAGTATTCTTGGAAAGAGATCGCCTCCACTAATCCCTCAGGCTACACCCTCCTATTGTTTGACAGCAGTGAGCCCAAGCTGAAGTCAAATA
Organism: Microctenopoma steveboyesi; assembly: GCA_032359275.1. Classification (NCBI taxonomy): domain Eukaryota; kingdom Metazoa; phylum Chordata; class Actinopteri; order Anabantiformes; family Anabantidae; genus Microctenopoma; species Microctenopoma steveboyesi. Next base: position 4,459,972 of record JAUMHF010000007.1, on the reverse strand, counting down.
TGCTTTCCATCTGCAACTCCTGATCGACTCCACTTAACACAGTGGATGGACATGACAGATGCTCAACATGCAGCATTTTGGCGCCGGGCACCTAAGACACGCTCTGACGGATAATGATTGCACTATAATGTTTGCCATTAACACAGAGGGCTGCTAGGTTGGTGTGAGAATAGCGCTCCTGAGCTTGCCCTAACGCCTTCAGAAAGGCCTGCTCTCAGTGCTCCTCCAGGGTCTAAGTGCCATGGACGGACCCAGTGTGATGTTTTGTTGTTCTATAATGAACCTCTGGCTCTTAAAGTGGATACCCTCGGGTGGCCTTTGAGGTTAAAGTAACACAGCACTTATAAGCCATTTTCCTGCTGCTACTGTCGGTGCATTTTCATCTTTTAGGAGAGTCGCTCTTAGATACAGACTCACGCCAGACACGAGGAGTCTTTGTGGAGCGAGTAATAACGGAGACCTCATCTTTTGATGTTTAAATATCTGTCCTAACAAAATAGCTTTTTGTTTTGGTGAAACAAAGGTTTTTTACTTTAAAAGTTCCAAAAGTTCTCCAAGTTCACTGCTGTCATATGTGTCTCCTCAGACATACACAGTATGTGATGCTCCTGGCTGTGGCAAAAGGTAAGTTATCAGCCCTCAGTGCACTGTCTAAAGGAAACCTCAGAGGAGTCATCAAGGGAAGAGTCTGGCATGACAGCCTGAAGGACACACACACACACACACACACACACACACACACACACACAGGCGTAATGGAAACTTCTCCAGAAGGAGAGAGGCTTGCTTGTTATATATATTTTGAGATTGGGCCAGGTGACTGCTGAATGTGTGACTGTTTTCATCTCCTTAGTCCCTCATCTGTCTTTGTACAGATGTAAGCATGATGCTGGGAATGACAGTAATGGAGCAGATCTGAGAACATACCTGTGAAAGGGACAATGCGGGGAGCAAGTGACAGAGAGAAGGTGGGAGAGACGGCGGAAATAGGAATAGAAACATCATGATGTGTAAGCAGAGCAGCATCTTCCTCTTTGCTTCGACAGGAACAGTCACTTCCATTCCTCCGAGGTGTACAGCATTGCCACCTACTCAGCTGTAGTCACGGTTCAATTATTAAATCGTCAACTAGTTCATTTTTACAACATTTGTAGAGAAAGGAAAATTATGAGAGTACAAACCATTCAGAAAACACAACACAGAATATTCCTCGTGTGTATTCACATCTGATTTTCTAATTTCTCATTTTTAATTAATTCATGTTTGAACCTCAATTTCTTTATAGTTTCAAAAGACAAACGTCATCACTGTACAGCTACTATTATTCCAAATGATCTTTTACCAGAACAACACGTTAATAAGACAAAAGAGCATCGTACACATAACTGTTTATCAGTGAAAACAACTGCTTATAAAGCAAGTTATAAGGCAACTGCAAGTCATCCAATAATGTTAAGGTATCACATAAATATTCTATATTTTTCAACATCAAATTTATAAATTAACCCACAGGGCAATCTCCAAACAAATCTGTGTTCCTTTAAGAAGAAATGGTGAAAAGCACAAACAGAGAGCAGCTGAGTGATCCGACGCACATGGAGGGATAAAGAGATGGAGTTGGATGGATGACAGCAGGGACACTGAGACATAATGAGCTGATCAAGCGATTGTGGAGAATGAAATGCCAAAGTAACTCAGAGCGGTGACAAATCAAGCTGTCAGGGAATCCCTGGTCATGGTGCGACAGTCAGCTGCCTCTGCTCTCAGAATCATGATTATTTCTTCAACAGCACCTGCAGAGTTTGCTGATTGTCTTCCGTCTCCCTTCCTCTGTCCTTCTGCTCAACACAAACATAACATCTTGAAATCGTTTTCGCTCTGCCCGCGTTCTTTCTGCCGCCCATCTATGTTGCATTATCTGCCCAACTGTTTTTTCACAGATTCTCCGATGCTAAATTTACCATGCTCACTAAAAACACAGATCCATTTGGAAACGTCACTCCTTTGGCAGCGTTTCCCATCTTTGTGTTTACACTGTGCTTGTGTTGTGTTGGTTCAGCTGTCTCTAAATAGCCACAAACTTCAAGGCAGATTTTTATATAATCTACTGGATTCTCTCTGCATTATTTCAGACCAAGATGAATAAATGAGCTTCCCTTGAGGTCACAATCTTTTCCATCATTGCTTCTCCCCTTCTCTACTTAATTTGTGTCAACAGCTTCCATACGGGAAGTGTTTCCGCGTCTTCGGCTGTCAAGCCTTCAAACTCGCCCCCCCCCCCTCATCTCTGAGATAATAAGGGTTACAGATTGAATGACCTGTGATTCAGTGCCTCAGATGTTGGCTACCAAATTAAGAAATGCAGGAAGAGCACTGTAATAATTGTGCATGCAGTGAGAAACAAAGAGGCAGCGAATTACTCTAGCTCCAGATGTGCCATTGTTGAAAGGTCCCTAACTGAGAAAAAAACAGTTGCATGTATGCAGCAGCAGAAACAGGGAACACGGACATCTAAAGGGGTGAATATTTACTTGGCTTCGACAACCCTTGACATATTAAGGCACAGTTAAGGTTTTATCTTTCTTTCATATCACCTACAGAGACAATGTTCCCTGACGACACTGCAACCAACTCTACCCAAAGAGATTTTCTCCTTAAAACCAGACCGTGAGAGTAGCCGTCCCTAACGCACAAGCTAAACAATCCGCTTATTCTTAAAGAGTCTAAGGCCTGACGCTCTACTCTCCCCCCCTACAGCTCACAAAGCCTCCAGATACTTGCCAAAGCTCTGGGCGACGTCCCAGGGCTGCTCATGAGACTGCCACTGAGAGGAGAGGATGACACACACAGTTTTAGAGCTCGCACACTCCTTACCTAATTTGGCAACAATCAGCATTTTCTTTAAAATAGTTTCAGCGTCATTTACCTCACAGCACACTACGGATTCCGGCATGCCTCATCAATCCAGTCCATGAAATAAACTAAAGAGGTGTTCTACCATGATAACTCTCCGAAATAAAAGAGTCAATTTTGGCTCAAGCCTAAATTGTTACTTTTGGCACAAACAAGTCTATTCTGCCGTTTGGTGCAGACCGCAGCCTGTGGAATTGCTGACCTCTTTGCCAATCAGCCCACTCAGAAACATTCACCAGTAAGTGCTGATAGGAGTCATTAAAGTGATTTTGGTGAGTCTCTATTTGCGGTGCCCTTGGTTTTAAACTGTCAAATCTCAAACCGATCTAGAGCCCACCTTCCCCCTCTTTCTTCCTTTTTGTCTCTGTGTCCTTTTTGCTTCGTCTCCCATTCTACCTGATGCTTCACAGGATTGCATCGGCTTCCTCAAGTGTCCAACAATGAGCTCAGGCACAGACACACGGTAACTTAAACTCTGAGCTGGTTTTGATTGATTGAGGATATGAGCTCTGTCACACAAGCATTCATGAAAGAAATGACGTCTTGGCATTTGTGTATAAGCTCTTCCTCGTTGTGCTTCCGATTATAAGGAAAGTGAAATAGAACTTTCTGCATTAATCTTGGAAGATGTATGACTTGTGGACTGCCCACAAGCAATTATGACTGCATGACATTAGTGGTTTGATAGCACGGGGTCAGAGAAATGTCACACTTGGCCCACTGCGAAGGTCAGTGCACCTCCTGAGGCCTGGAGCAGACAGACAGTTCAGCAAGCACGGGCAAATGAAAAGTAATTTTTCCTTAAAGCTAGGTCATCTTTGTTGAGATTTTCATTTGAATAATGCAGAGGGAATTCAAGACCTTTAGGTTTACTTTGTCCTCCTAAAAGAAACAGTCTGGTGTGATATGCAGCGGATAAAAACAAGCTTGTGTGGGAAACCACTGAGAATATGTCGGTGTTCAGGTTACATTCTCCATTATTTAACCAAAATCCAAGACAGAGATGACAACTTGCATGTGTGATCTCTAATTAAAAACACCAACTGTGTACAGATATGAGACCAAACGATAGCTCCAACATCATTCATCTCATAAATATAAACATTAAACTGAATTTTTACTAAGCAACAAGGAGAACAAATACCTGACAGATAAATCTTATTGGCTATATTACTCCCAGAATATGATGCTGAGATGCAAAAACAAAAGGTGACAACTGAAACCTTTACACCTCCAGTGAAGAAAGAAGCTAATTCTAGTTGACCCCAATCATCCAGGGCTCATCTCGAGTTGCTATGTGCGGTAGGAACGGGGAGCTGCTGCCCTTCAGGGCCAGAGGACAAGTCACTCTGATCTGCTGGACATGAAGTTTGAGCTAATGCAACAATTTCCAGCCCCAAGAAAATGTCTTAGCCCAAATGCTCCATCTGTCAGAACACGTGACTGAGACTTGTTCCTAAGCAGAGAGCCCAGTACTACAGTACTGTCCTCGTATGTTCAATTACACAAAAATAAAACAGAGGTTTGTTTGTTGGCTTCCTGTTACAACGTTATTTTCTACAACAACATATGTTAATTGAATCCCGCAAAAAGGTCACAGCTGTCCTAAATCTGCACAGTAGGTGTGTGAACTACACATATGCAAGAACGTAGACAATTGGTTGTGCCAAAATGACGACGTGTGACGTGACCTAGTCAGTCAGGGGGCACTCACAGCTTGTGCATGACATATATTTGCAGGGCTCTACAAACAGTTGCTTCCTGTGTACAAAAGAGGGAATATAAACTCAATTCATTACAGGAGGGTGGCATTTGTGTGTGTGTGTGTGTGTGTGTGTGTGTGATGGGGACCGTGGCCATAGCCAGCAGTCAGTTAGCGATTATGGTGCTAGTGTGTCCCCAGCCCTGATACACAGAAGACGAAATCACAAAGGCTTAACCAAGATGCTCTGTGTGTGTGTGTGTGTGTGTGTGTGTGTCCTTTCCCTCAGGCAGATCCCTCCAGTTGAGTTTGCCTACTGTATGTCACACGCTGTGACTGTGCAGCATCATCTCCTGCCTGGCTGTTGCTTCCTTTTTATGACGACAGCACACGTAAAGCATAGATCACTTAGCCCAAGGACAGATGATAACGAACAGATACACACTCCTCATCATATGAACTGAATTTGGACTTTTTCTGTTTTGTCTCAGGCGTGGAATGAAAAGCCTGAGCCAGGTGAGTGATTTCACATAATAGATCACATGAGGCAAGAAGTCAATAAACCACACACCCGCGATGCAAACAAGACTCAAAGCCTCCAGGCTAGACAAACAATTAATAATTCATATTTAATGTTAGTGTGGAAGGGTGCGCCTATGAGACACAGCCCCCAAAAAGTATCGACGCGTAATTATCAGTGCATCTGGGTCTTATTTCCGTGTGGAACAAGCTGCTGCTGTGTCTCTTTACTCACCTCTAACACGAGACAACGAGATATTCTCCACATGTCAACAGAAAACGTTTGGAAACGAACTTCTTTCGTTTCAACCTGTTAACGCAGACTGTGTCTTCGTGTCCTGGTCGTTCGGCAGTGATCTGTCCGTGGTGCTGAACTGCGGATCAACAGAGGTACGCGTTCGTGCAGCACCGCGCCGCGCGACGCCGCACCGCACCGCGCCGCGCCGCGCCGCGCTGAAGCAGCCTGCAAACGGCGTGTCACTGGCTAAAGCTGGGAAAGGCACATGGATCACGTCAAGCGTCAACCCGAGAGAGAAGCAAAAAAAAACTCAGCAGGTACTTACACGAAAACTCCGAAAAGCAGAACTCGGATGCCAATCTCCAAAGCCAGCTCCCGCATGTTTTTCCTGCGGTCTGGGGGCGACACGTTCATGATTCAGGGATAATCCGTCAAGTGCAAACATACAAAGGCGTCCCCCGGGTTGTCCTGAAGGTTGTTCACTTTACAATCCCCCCTAAACGCAACGAGCGCTCCCTGCAGCGTCGCTCCCTAACCGCACACGCCGCGCGCCTCCATCGCCACTCGGTCACCTGAAGCAGTCTTCCCTTCGCCTCCGTCTGTTCCAGCTCCCTCAAGCGATGTTCTTTGCTGCAACTCTGTTGCTCACAGCTGCTTCGCTATGGAGCGAAAGTCTGCTCGGTCCTCTCCATCAAGTACTTGCACTGGGCTGGAGTTTGGGAAGCGGAGGAGCTCGGCGAATGTGGGAAAACATCGGAGGTGTGGGTCAGTGCTGAGGGGGAAAGTGACGGGAGACAGGAAAGTAAAGAGACAGACTCTGAGCGTCACGAGTGTGTGTGTGTGTGTGTGTGGAGTCAAAGCGGGCCTCTCTCTCTCTCTCTCTCTCTCTCTCACTCACTCTCTACCACCACCCCTCTCTTATCCTTCTGCTTCACTTTGGGGAATCAGATGACTGGAAGTCTCTGGAACACTACTCAGGACCTCACAGAAGACCCCAGATGTATAAATTCAGCGCTGCCATGCTGTGATGAACTGAATTTTGCACCTTAACAAACACCTCCTCATAAATAATGAAGCACTCACAGTAAACATGACAAAACAAAGCAAAGGGAACAACACCAGTTGCACAGGCTGGGTGGGGGTTCATGAACGGTGTCACCGTGGTCAAAAGGAGGCTGGAACCCATTCATCACAACATTCAGCCTGACACATGATGTTATATGGCCACGCCAAAAGTAGGCTAGCTCAGGGGAGTCCGACTCTCGTTGGGTGCTTCCCCAAACTGTCCAATCTCAGCGCTCCGAAGTACCTGGCACCTCAGGGTCTTAATAGCCAGACAGTGATAAATGAGGACAGGTAGCGGTATGCTTGCAAGCAGGAAAACCTGGCCAGCACTTCATAGACGCACATGAATATTTAATGCACTCTAAAAGCGGCCTCCCTGCATCACCCTGCCTTTCCAATACGTGTGTATGAGTGTGTTTAGGGGAGAGGGAGTGGCCATTGTGGAGAAGGCCCCTGACCTTAAAACCCTTCTGTCAAAAGTTGGAGTCTTGACGAGTTTCGAACTGACTTTACAAATGAAGTTTGTTGTATAAATTGTGCATTTGTGCTAGTTAAGGCATCCTGTTAGCTATGTGTGACTAAGATAATGAATGCACACACACACACACTGTGACGGTTTGATCTATGTCTTTGTTTCCTCGTAGAGTTCTAGGTGATGCGCCTGAAGTCTTTGCCAGCTCCCCATTACGAACAAAACAAAAACACAAGGAGATGTGAGCTGGTGGTAGGTTAGGGGGTGAGATCTAACTTCAAAGCTTTCTGACAGCCATCAAGCATTTCAGCTTTTAGGGAGTGTGACAAGTTTATTATAAGCCCTCCACATCGTTTTACTTCACTGCATTACGCATTACACTGCTCATGATTCAGATGATTCACTCCGTTCAGAGAGGCTTTCCAGACCTTCCCAAGCACCAGCACAGGACCACATACAGGTCCTTCTAAAAAAATTAGCATATTGTGATAAAGTTCATTATTTTCTGTAATGTACTGATAAACATTAGACT
>JAUMHF010000007.1:4428561-4452431 GCA_032359275.1 Microctenopoma steveboyesi | reverse complement strand
CTACTTCAGTTGTGTGTAATGAATCTAAAATATATGACAGTCTAATGTTTATCAATACATTACAGAAAATAATGAACTTTATCACAATATGCTAATTTTTTGAGAAGGACCTGTAGGCACAGAAATGTATTACTTTGCTCTCTCTGGTGAATATCATCCCGACTTGTTCTTTGTAGTGGAAAAAAACCAACATGCATGATCTATGTGAAGGTGCACTCCATGATACCATTTAAATGAATCCATCTTTTCATTCTATTGAATTGACGCGTGGGCTCGTTATGTTCCCTGGGGTTAGGGTTACACTGCCAGGTTCTCCGGCACACTCTGAAACAGGTTGTACTTGTACATATGTCCAGTAAGTGGAATGGGTAGGGGTGCATGTACCACTATTCTCTGCAACAGGGTGACTCATCATGCTACTGGTCCATTGCTCCCAGAGATAAGAGGCTATATTAGACATCTCTCCTTATTACACTATTGGTTTTATTGGACGACGTCCCTCAGTCAGAGTTAAATCAGTATGTGGGCGGTATTTCATATTCTGATCCACCTAAGGGTGTGTTACACTGCACACTGTATCTCTGGCTAAGTAAGTGATGCACTGGAACTTGGAAACTAAATAAGTTACTCTTCAACCAGTGGATTGTCAGTGGATTCTCCCCAAAGATGGAGAGACAAATCTCCCCACTCAGAATGAATAATAAATAATGTGGCATTTCTGAATAAAGGAGATTGTGATCTATTCCTCTTTTTCAGCTTTGTCACAATCTAAATTCTTTCGTTAACTTGGTGTTTTGTGCTCTTGGCAATTTTTAATAATGGGAACTGGTTCTGACAAAAGTAGCATAATAGAAGTGTTGCAAAGTGAAGTAAATGGTATTAAATGACTTTCCAAGCCATATCTGCACCAGTATTCAGTCATTCTTTATGAAAAAGTCTCTGCCTCTCAGGCCTAATCTCATACTGTATGCTCCATAAATGCGACACAAAGAGACTGTATGATCCCGTTTTCTTGTTTTGCTGTGCTTCGCAACTATATTACAACGTGAATCTGGAGGATTGTGAAATGATTCCTGAGCTAAGAAGTAGAGGAGAATAAATAAACAACAACAGCCAAACGGTTGCTCTTATGTTACATAGTACACAGTTTACTGCTTCAGATCTCTAAAAATAGAAACTCTAAGTGGGGTGAAATTACTTCTCAGATGAACTGCTCACATTTCACCATCTTGGCTGTGACAAGTCAGACGTAGAAATTCCTTTATATTGCAGCTCACAACTAGAAAAGGCGGAGAATCACTGCTGCTAAAGAACTATGCAGAACCACTGCAGGTGGTGTTGAAAAGCCACACTGGCTAATTTAAACCAGAGTATATGTTAAATACAATTTATTTTGCCGTCCGAGTCGGTTTTAATCACCGCTTGTGAGTGGATTTTTTTCGCCATCGGAAGCAAAGAGCACAGAGAGATCAATAAACCATTTCACTGCAATTACACGGGTTCACAACAACCGGGCTCCAAGTTTGGTTCCTGCTAACTGTTGATGATAACAGTTAGTTAGGGCACACTGATCTTTTTGGGTAAGTATTTGCTTAAGAATCATAGCTTTGGTTTGAGTCTAGTCTTTATCTATTATATTTAACACAGATCCTAAAAACTAGTTTCTGGTTTGTGTGCATAAACATGCTGTAAATTACTCCATACATTTGATATTTTTTTGTGACAGGTGAACCTGACTATGCTGAGATTAAAATGTCAGTAATCAAAATTTAGACTGTGAAGCATGTCATGCTGGGGGGTGGGGGGTCATCTGGATCCAATCCACCACTTTATTGATTCATTGCAGGAGAGCATAAACCTTCAGTGGATTTTTGCACACGTTTAATTGTGCTCAGATTATTTGCTGCTCCTTTCCAACTTGACTATACTTGCTTATTTGAGAGTGACAATATTTATTCTCTTGTGTTTTTCAGTTGCTTTAGCAAATCCTTGCTTCATTTACCATACAGTACCAGCACTTCTTTATCTAGTGGTACTAATCAGTTTGTGTCTGTTGTAGTAAATAAACCAAATCTGTTTAAATGCAATAAGATAATCAACATATGAGTGTTTCTGCAGAAAAGCAGGAATCCACAACTATTACCTCCAGTGGCTGAAGAAGGTCACAACATGCACAGGTTTCAACAGAAATGCAGATAGTTTCAAAAGTGTGAGTCTCAACTATAGCGAGTCACCAAGGAAACAAGAAAAGCTATTATAAAAGCCTAAGAATTTAGTTCTTATGGTGCGCAGTTCTTTTCCCTTGACCTTAGACATGGATCAGTTTTGCAGGGACTGCATGGCAATTAAGTCTGAATACCAACAGACCGACTTTTGTTCCAACAATTGTCAAAGCCTGCACAATGATAAAATCTATAGCAATTCACCACATTTCTAAAGATAGGAGATCTACTGTACACCCACTCTGAAATCAGGCTTTCCCATTGTCTTCATTTAGTTAAACATCTGTTACGCCAGCAGCAGTAACAAGTAAATGTATGTAAAATGTTTAAATGCTGGATGTGAATGTTAAAGGCTTCACTTCTGGACTGACACTACAGTTCAGAAGGGGTGGCATGTTGTGAATGGGAGATAACAGGACGTCTCCTATCACTGTCCCCCTTTTGAGCATTTTCCTAATCTTGCTCTGGGTCTCGAAGCATAATGCTGCTTGACTAATCTGATCATGATCACTTATCAGTGCTAATGCCATCAGTGAAATTAGTCATTAATGTCAGCAATTAGTTCAGCCTTTGAAAATGAAACAGAGTGATGAAAAATTAAACGGAAACAAGAATAGGAATATTCATGCAGCTCTTTTTGTCTGGTAAGAGCCTATTGGCTTCAAATGATTTGTAATTATGTCACAGTGTCATTTATTTGCCTTATTGTAATGCTTGGCCAGCAACTGTATTTTTCCAGTGTTAGTTTATGTATGTGTACTTTTTCTCTTGGCATTCACAAGATCCTTGAACTGTTCTATTTTCTCGTGTTTTTATTGCATCATATTACCAATATTATATGGAATGAGACCCTCGACATTGATCAGCCTCTAAGCACACCGAGCATGAAAGCTTTGGGATTTTTCCGTGGATCCAAAATCCCGTAAACAGAGGCATGAGAAAATCTATTGATTTGCCTAGAAAATGTATTGACTTACCCAGAGTTGTACTGTTGAGTACACAGCTCCTTGTATGCTGATAATTCCACACCTGTTCTCCACAACATCATGGCCATTTCAGATTCAGACCCACACTTTGGGATTGGTATCAGCTGCCTCGTTTATGGTTCACTGGCTCATTCACAAGTTGCTTTTCTTCCACCTGACTCGTAATGTTGAATTTTATTCATGCAGGTGTTCAGCGTGGCCACTACAACCTCACAATTTTCCTTCGGTTCCCGAGGTGTAAAGACCTTATCTGCCACAATTATGTTGGGCATCAAAACATCGCAAACATACAGAAAACAAATTACTAGTATATAATGTAACTTGTAGGAGACAGCATCACCTGGTACGTGGAGTTCGGTGATGTTAAATGAAACACGTCTATAGTAAAACTGATTGAATGTGCAGAACGTTTGTTCTCAAGCATTTCCTCCCAGACTCTCCATCACTGAATATCAGACTGATATATCAGTTTGTGCTTATGTTTTATCCTATGTTATGTTTATATGTATGTGAAATATAAATTGATTGTAAGACATGTAAGTCTCACAGCCAAACTGCACAACTTCTGGTAACTTCGTCTTAATTCTCCCTAATAATGAGAGATTTTGGAGATCGGAGAAAGAGGCATTAATTGAAAACACTAAAGGTAAAATGACTGAGAGACAGAGATAAAAAAAAATGATTCTCAAATTAGCTGGACATCACAAGTCCTAAATCCTGTCTCGGTTTACTGAGATTGTAGCTTTTTTGTAAAGGTCGTGGATAGCAGAATTATTACCTTCAGTCTAATTGTTCTGTTCTGTGAATGTATGTGTAATGTAAAGTAATCTCCTTTCTTTCCCTATTGCGTTTTTCAATAATGCTAGAAAAACAACAACAAACAACAACAAACAAAAAACATAAATAACAAAATACCAATGGCTGTATACATGCCGTAGGCCAAGAAACAAAATGGAAAAAACAAAACAAAATTCAATTAAAAACAACACTGTGTTTGTACTGAAATGTCCAATTAAACTTGTTTCAGACGTGCAGAAGTGCTCTAATTTTAACTCCCTGGTCATGATGAGACTCCATTAAAATAGGACGCTTGAGCATGTGTAATTGAGTAAAAGAGAAAGAGAATTCAGTAAGAGAAGCAAACGGCTTTCCTGCCTATGCCTCTTCTCTCCTCTGAGCAAATTACATTCTCTCCTTTCGTTCCAATACTCTCAGTAATTTTATTTTAACACGATTCTGAAAGAAACAAGCCAAGGTCTAGCACGGTGCCTGCTATTCATGAGAACACAACCTGCCATCTGTTATCACAACTAACAACTTAGATGTATTATTTGTTGCGCTGTGTTAGATGCTTTTGTTGCACAGATGCAATCAGTGCACGAAATTATTTCACTGACCTTCATGCTTTTTTAAAAAGTGATTTATCTTCTTTGTGCGCATACACCTGCAATTTCATATATTATAGATACTTCATTTCTGAATTACTTTACATGATGCAGGACACCAGATGGTACAAGTGCAATTAACCCTAAAATGTGAGAAGTCTTTGATCATTCAATCATTATTCTAAACCCCTTTCACCTATCTGCGAGATCTAATACAGAGTGCTCACCTTCCAAATTCTTGCCAAAAGGTGGCTCATTTCAATGGAGAGTAAAAGTGTTTGAGGTATGTTTCATCATTAAGCAGCTTTGTTCACATGTGAGGTTATTATGGCAAAGAAGGCTTCTGAATTTTGCACATTAAAGAATGCTTTGGTTTAATGCCCCTTTGGTTACATCCTTGTTCAGTATCTAAATGCGGTGCACACGTTTTAGTATAATTACAGATCCAAACTGTGAGCTAGAGGTTTCTTCTGTTTTAGTCTCCACTGTCGCCCTAGTGCTAGCTCACATAAAATTGAACTGAGTCAACAAACACAATATCAAAATATGACACTCACCCAAACACGGAAGCTAAATGAAACATAGTTGTCCTCATTTTCGTATGTGCCCTCTAACATACTGTCAGAGTTCATAGAGTCTACAGACAGAAGACACCTTCAGACTGGCGGGATGTAAAAACAATACTGGAACCTCAACCCAGGTCAGCGATTGTCTAGGTATTCACAATGACGGCCAAGAGAAGCTTCTGTGGTAGTGACAGTGTAATAGGCTGAGTTTTCTTCACCCTCCTGCCCATTTTGGCACCAGCTTCTTCCAGATGACAGCTGGGAAGTCATTAGCAAACGGCGATACTTTCGCAGATGCAACTACTGTCAAGTGCCGGGGGTGAAATACTTTCAAACAATATAAACATGATGAGCAGTTTTTGCATGTTCAATCTGAGCATTTGGCTCAGCCAAATATAACCAAGTGTTTTTCACACAATTATACCCCCCCACCCCCCAATGATGGTAAAGTTTATTTTAAATATTTACATTTTTTGTACAGCGCCAGATCACGTTAGAAGTCATTTCACGTTTAATTTCCTATAAAACAGATCTGCATATTGTCCTTTTCTTAAACTACCTAAACAGCCTATTTAGGTTTTGTTTGATGTTATTGTTCTTATTTTTATGTCATTTATGTCTCTCTGTATCATCCATGTATCACATGGGGGATTTCTGATGTAATGTGCACACACAGCGAGCACGTGTCAGGAAATATGATTTTTAAAGCATAAAGGCCAAAACACACAAACTTCTGCCAATCATATTTCCCCTGTGCAACTGATATTATGCAAACAAAACCATCTGTACATGACTGTAGTGCGTTTTCCTTGTTACGTTGTAGCGTTAAATAACATATTTCTACAGTCTGGAAACTTTCAGCTGTATGTAGAATGATTTCCTGTGCATTGTGTGATTAAAATGAACGAATGAACATCTGTGCGCATTTCTGCAGTTGACTGCAAACCACAGATTTAGGATCAGTCAAAGTGTCAAAGTGAATCAGGATATACATCATATTTAAAACATATTATAAATGCTGCAAAACTACAAAAACTGAATCACAACAGAGAGAAGTGGTAAAAGTATGGTGGCTGTAAATGTTGCATCAATACCCCGCACTTTGTTAGGTTTCTCTCTAGAATAGTTTTCCTTTACCTCAAAGATAACGAATATGAAAATATTCAAACTGACGAGATACAAAAGTGAAAGCTGCCTACATGTCATCCCGAAACCAAAAGAATAAAACTATTTATGAAGAAGTGTAGAAAATGGTTGCACTTTACCAATTACCAGAAGGCTGCTCTAAAATGTATTCAAATTTCTAGTTTCCTCAACTCTGAGAAGGACACGCTATCACATTTACACATAGATTTGTGCAATGCCCGATAAAAGGCGATTTACGTTTACAGGTGTGGTAACTTGTTGTTCTTGTTTTGTTTTATTCTATGTGTAAATCGTGGGTAATTATCCAACTCAGTGCACACAAAGTATGTTACCGTCTGGTTTTTCTTACTGAAATGAAAAAAGGAAAAGTGTCCTAGGATTAAAACAAGTTTGCAGCCAAGGGTGATGCTCCTTGGAGGTTCCAGTCGTAGCAAGCTAAATGTCGAGGTGTGCTTGGGCAAGACACCAATACCTTCAACTTTGGCACCTCACAGGGGCAACCTGTCCAAAAAGAATTTCCCCATGGGGATGAATTATTAAATGGCTTGTTTTCAGAGCCTACCAAGATTTCCATAGACCTTGTTAAAGTGAGCAAACACAGTGAGGCTGGTGAAGACAACCATGTGTTCTTGTTCTGAGAGTTCTGTAGGGGGATATCACATCATGGCAACTGGACTTCCAGAAGTCCAGTTGCCATGACTCAACCTCTAGGCAGTCTGAACAGAAAAGGCCTAGGCCCCTGTAGCTGTTTAGCTATTCATTCAAATACCTTCTTTAGACTGAAGAAGTTATTTGGATGAATAGAACGACATTTCCACCTAACTCAAAAACATTTCTAACTCCTGACCCTACCTCCAACTCTAACCCAAACCCGACTAACCCTATCCATTTAATTGTTCTGTGAGTGTTCTCCTAGTAGCAGCGTGGGTTCAACCTGAGGACTCTGGTTTCTTCCCATAGAACAAAGACACGCAATATGGTACATTGGTAATAAATTGGCAATTCATCATTTATAATGTCATAATTTTAATGTATTATAATTAAAATGTCTTTGAGTACATCCTCTGTTTTACAGTGTTGAACCTTATACAGTAAATGTTTAGATATTTTTTCCAAAGGTTTTTCTTTTTTACATCTGTCAGATAGATTTGAATCACTGTGATTCACATCCATTGTTTCCTAGGAAACTAATCCTATGTATTTTTTAAAGAATGATGCTGTTTACCAGTCTAATTGTGTTTTTATGTTTTGAGGGCACTAATAAAAGTTGAGATTTCATTCTATGAATCAATACGAAGTTTTAAGTCAAATCAAACCATGCTTTATAGGTTCTGTCCTTGTCATGTGACCAAATCTTTCAGTTTTTCTTCCAATTGCTGACTTGCCAAAATCTAATGTAAAGCCGAACTGCAAAAGCCTCACATTTGAAAAATTCACAGAACACACAAAGTACAAGCTCAGTGAGAGAGAGAGTGGCAGAGATTGCTGGCCTGGGAGCAGCCCCTCTTTATACCTGCCTTGTGATTCGTCTACTGTGCCCAGATCAGCCAACAGGTGTGCACTAGTAAAGTTTGAATGGGCGGGCTCTACACCTGGAAGACAAAATACAAAAGAGACAGACAACAACAGTACCACCTATCTTGTAACACTTGTGCTTCCTAAATGATAATATAATAATAATAATAATATTAGATTGTGACTATGTATTGTGCTGTGATGCTTTATTTTTTTGAGCAGTTTATTTAAAGTGTCTTTGTGACAGTTTAGTTCTATGATGGCAGAATCTCTAAACTGCAGTTAAGTGAAATGTCCACCAGAGAGCAGCAAAATATAATTCTGAATCCTCTTCATCTAAAAGGCATCTGGTGGTAGAACAGGAGAACTTGATTTTGGCACTATTCTAAAGCCAATTAAGTGAAGTTACTACATTAGTCAACACATTTCTGTTTGTAATTTTAGGCTTTTAGCTGTACCACACTTCCTGGAAGAAAGAAATTCTCAAAATAGCTGCAGAAATTACGAGCCAAACTATTTTTCTTGTTTCCATGTTTTATTTGACACGTGCTCTTTCTCTTCTCTTCAGTAGATATGGGTTTGGTTGCACATTGGCAAATAAAACAGTGTGTTTTTATGTCTTCCCTTTAGTGAGTCTCTGTTTATATAGAAGATTTGAGGCATCTGGTCCATGATAAGGAAACAGTGGCATGGGATTAATTAACTGAAATTGAATTACTTGCACAAACAAAAGGAAACGTTTCCACAATCATTATTTCTTAATTAAATAATAAACTTTTTTTCTTGACAAGAGCCTTTTAGAGTACGGTATTGTAAAACTATATGAAAATGAATCAGTGCACTCACATGATTCATTTTAATCTTTGAGATTACAAATTAGTGTACAGTAATATTTCTAGCAAGAGTATTTTACTTTACCTGATATCCATCCAGTACCCAGGCATAACATTCTGCCTCCCTATTAATGTGCTTGGTATGAAGTATCTAGTAAAAAAATTATATATTTGGCATATTCAAACAAGTCTTAGTTAATGAAACAATGTGCAAAAAAGGACCAATTAATCAGAATATTTAAAATAGGTAGCTGCATTTGAAACTTAGGGCATTAAGGTTAAAATGTCTGGTAATAATTTGGTAGGACATTGGCATGCCTATTAGGACTTTTAGAAAGCTTTGGGAAACTATATGACTATCACATAATAAATAAACACTTCATTGTACTTACCTACAATAGTCTTACATGTTGAGAATCAGCTGTGCTGATAGACCGACAGACTGATACTGGCTCCATACAGCTTCAGTG
The DNA here is from genome assembly GCA_032359275.1 of Microctenopoma steveboyesi. NCBI lineage: Eukaryota > Metazoa > Chordata > Actinopteri > Anabantiformes > Anabantidae > Microctenopoma > Microctenopoma steveboyesi. Next base: position 4,443,308 of record JAUMHF010000007.1, on the reverse strand, counting down.
AATCCATAGTTCACAGTTACACAGTTGGGGTCACATCATTTTCTGAGAGAACGTGTGTGGAAGGAAACACGATGACGTAAAAATAAAGGTATCTCCATAAAACACACAATAATAATATAATGGCAATGATTTGATTTCAGTAAACCATTTAAAGTAAATTAACAGGAAATTACTGATTTGCTGCACATGTTGCTTGTACTCTAAACTTGTCAAAGGTACTATGATGTACCTTTGACTGCCAATTGTGATTTTGGACCTTTAAATTAAAGCATCCAAAGTTATATAAAAGTCATATTGAGGACCATATCTGCGCTTTACAGGGTACTTTGCTGATAAATGTACCTCTGGCTAGTTGCACTAAAGCAGATAACAGGGTATCACAGCATCTGGTATTCTCAGTCTCTAGAAATCGGTAAGCCTCATCTTAGTCATGGTCCCTCAAGTCTGTCCAAATACCCTTTTGGGGGAGCTACATCAAATAACTGTAGATATAACACATTTTAGTATGAATAACAGATTTGTGTTGACGATGCATTATCTTGAAGATCTGCTGAAATGAACTGATTAAGTATATTTTTCAGTTAATAATATTGCTTGCCAGAAACTGATTGATAATAGATTTGCTCCACCAGTTATCCATGTTATGCTGCCTGCCAAATTATAAACCAGCCTCTTAGACTTATAAAGGGACATTCTGTGTTTTTACGTTGCTTCGGTGTCTGGCACTTGGTTGTGGTTCTTACTTTACACACTAGGTGGTGCTACAACACTGACGATGTCTCTTCAGATTAATGACCTCGGTGCTTGAATAATGAATTTCAAATTTAATCTGTGTAACATTAGCTCATAAGATTATTTTGGAGGCTCACAAATAGATTTCTTTAATCTCAGTAAATGTAGTCATTTTTTTCCGGAAGCTTGAAAATGCTTAGTGAACACATGGAAATGTAATTATTTTACATTTCACAGACTTAGGGTCGCAGTAGGGACACGTTAAGAGGCTGGCACAAATTCACCCCGAACCAAATGAGAAATATAGGAATAATTTTACCGACAGTGGGTGCGCCTTCTCAATTGGGAAAAACAAAATCGTGGTGCTGCACATGTTGGAGTGAAACCCCAATTAATGAGTCGGTGGTGCAGGACGTCTTCACAAGTGAAGGTTTGCGCTGCGCTCGCTGGGTTTTGCAGTAATAGGTCTGAACACTGGGAAGTGAAATTTGTAATGACCAGGGCGGCGGTGGTGGTGGTGGTGGTGGTGATGATGGAGTAAAACTAGCGGGAGAGGGAGGGAGTGAGAGGGTTAGCAGATATTTGGTAACGCATCACAGCAGGACAGGCAATCGACTCTGAGGGCGCTCAGCCAGCGACGGACACGGACGAGGAAGGTAGGACGATATGATAATGACACGATCACCTGCCGCGAGGGGTGTTGGAGGCATGGCAGCAGCAGAGGACATATCTTTACATAAACGATGGGGACTTTCACGGTGTTATCTGGCGTTTCCTGCCCGCTGTAGTTGTGCGTAATTCGCCACTTTTACGCGCATTGTTATCCGACTGTGCCGCGGTGTGCGGTTCCGCAGTGTCTTCTGACTCCGCGCACCCAGGAGGAGTTTTAAAAGTAGTTGTCTGACTGAGTGTAATTAACGCTGTGATGGGAAACCCAGTGGGAGGACCGCTTAGATTATGAGCAAGGTGAATAGCCATCTGCGACCACCTCCAGGTAGTTATGCTGTCTTCTAAAATAACCCAGCACAACTGTTGCTGTCCGAGTTTTTTTTGTTAATGGTGTAAATGAATCTGTCGCTTAATGTAGGGTGGCGTGCGTGTTTGCGCAGCAGTGTCAGGTGAACAGCGTTATCTCAGGTGGCTGTGGCACAATGATCTGTCCAGGTGCCTGCTGGGAAGCGCCACGGTGCCCACTCATTTATTCATGTGTCACCTGAACACGGCGGCGCCGGGTTAACGAGGAACACCTCTTACTTTGACAATCGGATAATCCTGCGGCCTGGGTCAGTGAAGTTTTTCATAGCTCCTTGCAACTGTGCTGTAGACATAGAGGAGTGCAAAATGCTAAATATTTGATGAAATAGCGCGTGATTCAGCTATTTTGCAGAGTAATTGGATTTTTGTACAGTTATTTTCCAAATGTTTTAACCTCCTGGCCTTAGTGCTAATTGTTTGATTTCAATTAAAAGCTAGGTGTTGAGATTAGGACATGATCCATGTGTATGTATTATTGAAACTACTTAACCACTAACCCACTGGGGGATTTATGGACTGTGATGTTTGATAGAAAGCCCTTTAACTACATTTGGGCTGAAAACTTTACAATTCAAATGAAAATGTAAATCTTCTAGTATTGTAATTCACTCAACATTAGAAAGTGCTTTCATACACTTCACTGTATAAGCTTAAGCTGTGAGTTTACATAAAACATGCTCAAGACACAAAATAGAATATTTACCTGCTTCTTTAAAAAAAAAAAAAAATCCAGTTTGTCAGCTTGTCTCAAAGAAACTTTACTTCTCTCATCTTCTCCATGTAAATGTGTAGCTGTTGTCACTTGTCCTAAAAGTATATCAAATATTCACATACAATATTTTACATAAGTGCTGTAATATTGTTATTAGCATAAGAAGGAGACTTCATATTGAGAAACTGCTGTCGTTATTCATGTGTTTTGCGAGGAAAGCCTGCCTCTGACAGTTGCCCTTTGTGAGTGTCTGTCACCCTCTCTGAATTCATTCAGAATATGAGTAGGAAGAAAAAAAAAAGCTGAAATGGAGAGTCTGTATCTGAAAGACACCCTGACTGACAAGCTCAAATGAAACTCAATATGAGGGATAGAGGGATGAATTGCAGATACAGTGACTCTACTGGACTGTGCTCTGAAGTCTCAGAGCAGAGGGAGGACGAGAAAGGATGCAAGAGTGCAACGTAGAATATGCAAAAGTGGTAGATATTAAAATCAAGTATCTCATTTTGTCCCGTTGTATGGCCATGATTCTTGTAGCTCAGCCAACCTGTCAAAACTGAGTGGAACCACTGGGAAAGCTTTGGCATCGATAAGCAGGTGTGAAAGCCTCTGAATAGTTTATACCCACCCTTGAGTAACTATGAGATGATAATTCATGATTATGACTTTTCAAGGTATGTTTACTGTAGTTGTTTATATGCTTAGTTACAAATACTGGGTGTATTTTTTTGCAATGACATAATGATCTCGAGGTTGCAGTTCTATTTTATTTACTGCAACCATGTTTCTACACTGGAAGAAAGCACTTTCCCAGAAGCTTTTTGCTATCTACAAAACCAAAGTTGCAAACTTCCCACCTCCTGTTCAGGTTTTGCAGGTGAACCATCACATTCTGTGAATGTGAAGCAATACGGAATTAATAATGTTGGAAAACGTCTCAAAATACCCTTTTTATAGAGAATATGATTGAGCCTAAATAGCTGCTTGTAAATCCAGCCACCCATAGTAATCGTGCTGTATTGTACTAATCCCTGTATCAATGTAATGATTCATTACTGTGAAAGTCTAAAACCATTCTGAAAGAATTTTGAAATTGAAATTTTCTAAAGGAAGGAATGGCAGCTTGTAATCTCTCACTGTTGAAATGCTGGGGATTCATGTCTAAGTCTGTCGCATTTGCCATATCGAATCATATTCTCCTCTAGAAATAAACCACATCATTTAAAACAAGCAAAGCGGCAATTTAATGGTAGCTTTGTTGTGTGACAAATGCTCGTTGTGGCTGGAACGGCGCGAAGAGACAGAATGGCAGGAGAGACAGTGAGGGTAAAATAAGATTGGCGGCAGGGCTGAGTGAGGAGAGGGGTGAAGTGTTGAGATGCAAAGGTCATCTGTGCTGAAGAGGAACAACTAAGTGGTGTGTTTTGATCTTTCAATTGGGATGGAAACAGTCAGCTGTTGGCAGGGTGGAATGACTGTGTCCTAACAAAGAGAGAGACAAAAGGAGATGAATGAGTCCCCGCAGACTATCGGCCGCCCTCTGACACAGCTGTCTGCGTTTATGTTGTCTGATATACACACAGGCCTCTGCTGGGACAGCGTTGCCAAGCTCATTGCGGCACGTAATGGCAACGCGAAGACAAAGTCAGGCTAAGAAACAGACATTTTAAATATGGCGAAGAGGCAATCAGTTCCCATTACAGAGACTTTACATATGTTTACTGCCCTGACGTTTGAGCGAGGAAGAATGAAAAATCATAGGCTAGTGGAGAGCGGAGGCAAATAAATGCTGCATCGAGATTAAAGGCGCGTTAATACTGTGATCACAGTATAACACGGGAAACTCATTAACGATACGTCTCATTGTCTCATAAAACGAGCTGTCTGCGCGTTGAAACGGGGGAGAAGGTGTAAACATTCTGATTCCGTGGAATAAAAGTGGAGCAGAGGACGAGAGGTGCATGGCAGCATATTGATCTACGCTGTTTTATCAGACGGATAGGCAGGAAAAAGTCATGGAGTGTATCATTATGCTCTCACTACAATTTGCCCACAAAACACTAAAAGCCTAAAATCAGAGGGCTAAGATTGTTTTGTCAGTCTGACAAAAAAAGGAGGAGGCAGCAGGAGCCATGGTACCGAAGCGTATTTCTTTCCTTTTGAGTTGTGTCCTATTTTCATTATTTCTGTGGTTATTTTAAGTTGAATTTTATTGTGGGTGTAGTAAACTTTACCTACACATTTAAACATGTTACGACTCAGAAGCATTGAGCAGCGGCACCGGTTGCCTGCTCGTTACTTTGCTTTGCAGTGAACACTCATCAAGTTCAGTCCTCATGTCTCACACACTTATGCAGACATCATGGCGATGGTCAGCACAGAGGAGGCTCTTCCCTCCTGCCCATCCTGCTCCTGATATTAACTGTCTACCCATGTCCGTGTGTGAGACGCCCCCTCCTCCCCCACAGAGAGCTGTGTGTCTTGTAGCCCCCTGTGTTTGCCTGGCAGGGAATTAGGGATCTTTTATGACATGCTTTGTTGTTCAGCTCGCATCCCGTCCACATTGCATGTTGTCATGTGAGGTTTGCTGATTAAGGGTTTCTGCAAGTCATGACAGGTGACAAGACATTACTCAACTCATCAGCACGGCGCAGGTCCTTCCTCCTCAGTGACAAAGCCAAATGTCGGCTAATCTGCCCATGATCACTCTAATGAGTGATGGCTTTTTCATGAAGACCGGGGTGGGGGCGGGGCCATTGATTTGCTGTGATATTCCAGATTCGGCTGCTTGCTGAGGGGTGTCTTTGAGGTAAAGGCAAGTCAGACACAATTGCCATGTAATCAATAATATCGAGTGCTGTAAGCCAGGAGATACAGCCATGTGGGCAGGCGGTCCTCCCTGGAGAGAGCACAGCAGATCCAGATATTACTCTTCACTTTACACTGCCTTAATCACATATTACTGTCAGATAAGTTATAGGACCACAACAAATTAAATAACGCTGGATCTCAACTACCCTAAGCTTTGCCCATAGAAAGTTGTAGATAGTCCAAACAGTAATTTTAAGGTCTAAAAATTGTGAAACATCCATTTTAGATTCAGGCCCAGTCTTGGTGATGTTGTCTGACAGATGGAAACACTGGGTGTGATTACAATAGTTTCTGTTTTAAAAAGTGCCTTGTGTATATTCATCACATTAATAGTCTCTCACATCTACAGCAATAAGAGATGCTACTACTACTATTCTTTGAGTACATGACCTATACATAACTGTGTGGCTCACACAAAATGTGTATTTGTTATGTTGACATTTTAGGTAACTGTAGACAAACCTTTTTTAGTCTGTCAAAGCTCAGCCCACTTGTAACGGCTACAGAATAACATATCTAATGAGACAGGCCACAAAGGGCAGAGAACAGAAAAAAGAGGGCCAATAAACAACAACAGAAAACCCAGAAAAAAAGACAAGCTTGAGGGGGGGGGGACTGGTAAGAAATGTAATGGGTGAGGAGGTGAGCAGGAGATGAGCAGTGACTCTGACAGAGTGAAGGGGGGGGGTGAAGAAAGTGAAGGATTGATAAATGGTGACAGTAGAGCCAGTGGAGTAGGACAGTGCTGCAGCAGGTCACAGCTTGCACTGAGCACCACCTCCCTGCCCTGTCCACTGTCCAGTTCATGCGCCCCATGCATAAACACGTTATCCTATACCAACTAGGGACCTAAGTTGTAGAAAGGTTGAGGCAGCCACAGTCGATTCATTAATGCCGACAGTTATTCTACTCACCACTGTGTTATCTGAAAAAGCTGGATGGTCATCGCCGATAGTCAGGATGCATCAACTCACCTCTGTCGCCATCTGAGAGATGAAATATCATAAAGTTATCAAAGAGTCAAGGCCGTGCTCGTTGTTCCCGGGGTGTTCAGCAGAGTTCGAGTACAACCCTCCCTTCTCCCACACTTCTTCTGCTGCATTGTTACTGAAGTGATTGCTGTGGTACATACTGTATGGCCCATAAGATGAACATTGTATGGTCGCACAATAGCCTGAGTCACCCATGTAAGAGCTTAAAAAGAAACTAATTGCAAGGCTGTTTCCGTAATTTCATTTCAGCTGGTAATAAAACCTACAAAAGTGGAATGATCTACGGAAGTGTAACAACAACCTAACATGCCAGGCATTTAGTGGATTGGATCACCCACCTTGTCATTAAAATAGTTTCAGTAGGATTTGTTAAGGTTATAATTTGCATTATTTGAAGGACTAACTCCTACCAGCATATACCAAGTGTGTTATATTGTCTTCTGTTTATAGAACTTAAAATATTAAGAAATGACATTTAGAAAATTAGTCCACAAAGATTCTTGAGTATCCTTATTGCACTAGACAACACAGACCCACAGACACACTGTTGACAGAGTTCTCTACTTTTTTAATCTTCAAAACTAAATTCTGTTGACAACAATGTATGTGTCTTCCTGGAAGAATGTGTTCCTGTCCGAGTTTCCCAAACATCATTTTTTCATGCTCCGAGCGTCACAAATTAAATTCCGTTTAAGTAAATTGTGTTGGTGTGGTGGTCGAAAAACTCTGCAGCAGTTATCTCCAAAGCTGGGCAAAACTAAATTTATCTGCATGACAAAATACCCAGGGGTATGCAGGAAAATTACTGTTTGTGATTTGAGTGAACTGAACCTTAAAGTTAGGTAAACACTTTAATATTCGCCCACCAAAACAAATGGTCAGCAGTTTTCAAATGGATTTGGGTGTGCAGGATGACAAAGGTAGATCACGATAAAGACAAGAAGCACAATACATTTAATTGGTATATTCATTTATGTTTAAGATTGTATTATGTGTGTATGTACTTCTACTACAGCAGCATATGTTTAGTGTTTCTATAATACGTTTAATAAGCACCGTCTCTTTAATTTACTCAGAGCACGGTTGGTAGCGGTTTCTTATGCCTCAGGTTAGTGGAACCATTTCAAGCTTTGACTGCAGTACTGTACATTTCTTTGTGTTTAATATTCAGTCGTTCTGTGCCCTGGTACGAGCAAGTCTGTCTCAACTGGTACCCATCACTCATATTCACCTGTTTGTCATCTTAGAAATGTCCTTTAGCATTTGGAGGAAGGGTTAGTGAAGCGACTGGTGTTGGGGTGGGGTGAGGTGGGGCGCAAACTAAAGACTACATTTAGACACAAAATACATGAAAAACAGATGATTTATATTCCCACTTATAATTTAAAAGCATCAGACTGTATGACAGCTTTCACGATGACTTTGTACAGTGGCATCATTCATCATAAATTCATTGTTTCTATTAAAAAGCAGCTGGCACGTGAAAGTGAAAAGTTATGTTTTCATTCAGCACAAAGCATAAAAACGACAAAAGAGACTTAAAGAGCTTGTTTGCTCTTCTTTGTACAGTTATGTTATTTTCAATGTGGAGAGCTGGCAATGAGCTTTATTGACTGTCCTCATCCAGACTGATGCAAGCATCTAGGAGGAGCAGGGGAAACACTGAGGCTTTGCCCTTAGGTGCTGTTGCTTGCTGTGTTGTAGTTACGGAGTTGTATATCAGTACATATGGCTACTTTAAGTGCTCCGCGGTGTCAAAGTCATGCTACCTCAGGAGTGCTTGCAATACAAAGAGCGTGCCATTGTGTGAGAGAAAAGGAAGGACATGTTTGTCCAGGAAAGGCTAAGTTGTGGGAATGTGTAATCTGTTTAGGCTGATGTCGTCAGCGCTCTATCTGGGCTTCCCACTGAGTCGACATAATACACTGTTCCTAGGTCTTCATGGCCCGCGAACGACTGTGTAGAAGAAAAGGAAGGGGGGGGGAATGAGGAAGGGATGAAGTAAAAAAAAAGTGGCAGACATGGCCTTGCAGGTTGCATTGTTATAGAAAGTGAAATGCAATAATGCTGAGGAAACAAGAATCCAAATTCCAAATGAAAACAAATGGGCCTATTCACACCGACACACATGCACATCTAATAAAGCATGTACACACATGGAGATGTATGGCTACGTATATATACACGCACAACAAGCAGTGACAGCCTATTCTTTACCGTGCATCTCTTTTTCGCTCACCTGTAAATTTCAGCTTTGTCTGATTTGAATCCGTACACAATATCTGCACCAGCACCCCAGTGACAACACGGCGAGCAACAAAAGCACTGTGTATATTGTATATTTATTTAAGTTTGTTTGGCATCAGACTCCTGAACGAAAAGCAACCTTCTCTCTGCACAAGTGTTTGGGGGAGAAGCAGAATTTAGAAAGATAACCCTTCAAAATTAAATGGTCACTGAATGAGTTTGCCAGCCACTGAGGCCTTGCTGGGACAAGTGATGGCAGTGTAAAGAGAAGTAACAAATGAGACTAGAGGGGAAGAGAGGCAGATGAAGGGGGAGAGGGACAAATGAGGAAATGCTACAACTAAGGAAGACAGTGAGAGCTTCTACATTAAGTTACCTCCTGACAAGTAACCTTGTGAATCACTGATGATGTGGACATGAAAGAGGTTTAATTAGGCAAACATTAGTGCATCATTACCAGAATGTAAGTTGAAGATATATGCAGCCATGTTGTGTCTTTGATGTTTCTCTACAAGCAGCATTAACGGCAACACTTAGAAGCAAATCTCCTGATATTTACACTATAATACACTGTACTATACTTAAGAGTGAATTATTTTGACATTACACTTGGTGTGGCGAAGACTAATCACGCGCTCCTCGTTTTTATCAGACAGTTAACAGTGCAACGTCTCGATGATGGCTATTAAACAGCGTGTGCTGTAAATGAGCTGTTGCTGTGAATACGCCTTCATCAACACCCAACCCCTGCACACACGCGCAAGCAAACACCTGCTTGAAGCGTGGCGTTTAGAGATGTTCTTTTTGTCCTCTAATTACAGCGATCACATCTCCAGCTCATCATCACGGTAACGAAGCGCCTGAACCGTCTTCGGACATGATGCGAGTTGAACTAACTAACTACTCACGATGACTGTGTTCTGTCAGGTGCAGGTGAGTCGCGGAGTGCGGGTTCAGGCGACAGGATGACATTTGCCAAGCTCCTCCTCCTCCCCTTCCTCATCCTCCATTCTTTCTGTGAAGGTGAGTCCTCCTCATTGTCGAGTGTGAATGTGTGCGAAAGATAACACGAAACTTTTTGTGAGTGATAACAGTGAAGGACAGTCGTTTATGCTGCATAATTCATAGAATGACCATACATTCCTGGTGCAGTGCATAGGATTGAATAGCTTCACAATATGTAAAGATAGTGATTATGTGTTTATGTGCAATAGATATGTGAATGTGTGGAATTTAAAAAGATTGCTCAGTCGGTCAGACATCCCTGAATAATGGTATTAAATATTACTGTGATTTTCTAATGTCTTTAACAGTAACTTGGTGAAATCTGAAATACAGAAATGAAGCTTACTGTGGTTATGATACCACAATTTTATGGTTTTGCAGTACCTCTCCGCCTTTCTGCTTACTTCTTTATTATTAATAAGAGTGAGAATAAAGAATCTTCTGGATCTCATGCTCTACACTTGATAATCTTACATTTGTTTTACTTGTACAAGTTTTTCTTTTAGCTCTGTGTATCTATTTAATCTCATTTTATCTTTGCCATTTCTTCATTCTTGCACTTTTCCTGTTCTGGCTAACATCTCACCTTATTGCTCAGCCTGAGAGCTACTTAAAAATGTTTGCCTTCTTTGTGTGCGTATATCTGTAAGAGCTTGAGAGAGCCACAGACACACAGAGAGAGAGAGAGACCTTCGATGTGACAGGCAGGAGACACCTCTAATCACACACAATGCTGAAGCAGCGGGGAAATTATTAAGTGAACGTCACAACCTCTTTCCATCACGTACAATGAGTTTATCAGCTTTTTTTTTCTACCTCTGGAGCCCTCAGTGTCTCAACTTGTGTTTACTTTCTGCGTTGCTGTGTCTTAATTTCTCTCTCTCCCTTGCTCACCTTACATTCTTTAACTAACCCATTAGCACAGTGACCCTGCGCGCCACTTGAACATTATCTCCCTGAGCCAACAAATTGGATTGATGAAGATTGCTGTAATTATTTTGTGGCTGTTATCTATCTGTATTCCACTGCCCAAGCTTGGCACAGTTCCTTTAAAGTAATCAGGCCGCAGGTGGGCATGGTGCTAGTTAACCCTCTTCACTAAAGCCTCCCAAGAATCCTGGCACCCACTAAAAGTTGCACAGGCAAGCCAGGGTGGGCTTCTCGTGCACAGATGGGAACAACGAACGAAAGCTCAGTTAAAGAACTGATTGACTTTGTCAAGTGTTCTCTCCTCAAACAGACTGTCAAACAGACTCCCCGTCTCTCACGTCAGTGTCTCTGGTCCGCCGCTCAGCTCAGTTGATCAAAGACCATCAGCTTTGTTCCCTGATCTTCCCAACAAAACAGCTTGTATTGTACAGCCGCCTGACTCCACAGAACTCTGCCAGAACGTTGCAGACTTCGGTGGTTGTGTTGATAAAAATGTATAATATACAAAGCGGCTGTCAACACCGCTCATTTCTAGTCATGACAGATGCATATTTAGCTATTCAGCTGCAACTAACACAAACCAATGGCAACTGTGGTTCAGTGTCTTGACCAATGACACTTCCACATGTGCACCTGAAGCCTTGAAACCCACACTAAAACCTGAGCTACATCTACTGTGAATCAAAAAATTCAGAACAAGTTCAGATACAATACTGCAAAACTGCTATGCCCTAAAACAACACAGCACATTTGGTACCAACATTTTAAAAGAGTCTTGACTTGTGTGAGGATTTGTACTGGGTCTAGACACAACAACAGAGGCACATTTAAGAATCTCTGTGTAATGAGAAGAGTAAGGATAAGGTGTCAAGATTTGAGGTTCGAGTATATCAGGTGTGTAGTGTGAGGTAGTCAGCATGGACCAGTCTTACATCGAGCGGGAGGGTTTGGCAAGGAGCACAGATGGATAGGGTAAGTGGAGGGTATGCTAGACAATTAGATATGTATGTTTGAATGAGGATTGTGAGTGGGAATAAAGGAGAGCTGTAAAGACTGACGTGGCCAATGAAAGAAAAAAAGAACCTACGGGGCAGACAGGAAGCAGACGAAATCAAGGGTCGAGTTCGACAAACCAAAGAGTAGCACAGGACCAGACTAAAACAACTTTGCCAGTCTGGCACTGGAGCAGCACAACCATATCAGTTAAATAGACCACAGCACAGGCGAGGACAGTGAACTTCATTCAGGGAGAGGATAACCAACACAGAAAAACGGATTAACTGGGTTGACAAGATGGTACAGTGCTGTGAACCAAGCATTTAGGTTTTTTTATTTCAAAATGAAAATCTGTTGGCAGACTACACAGACCGCTCTCTCACATTAGCATGAAAGTAGCCCTCTCCTCGGCCCCTTCTGGACAATAACAGAAAGTTGGTACATGCTGATATCCACATCATATTCAGTTTTAGAATATGATGTGACAGACTGTTTTTTTCTTTTTCTTCGTCACAGGCTCTAACCAGCCGCCACGTTTCACGAACTACTTCTTCTCAACCTACCTTCTCATCTATGAAGATACGCCCATCGGTGAGTCTCAGTGGAGTATGTTGCATTTGATGTGCTCTGTCTGCTTTGTCTAAAGAACGTACGGTGAAGCTTTCTTTGTGGATGGCTTCATCGATATGTTCGCTGTACAGAACTAGCCTGTCCGCTAACAAAGGATGGCAGGCTAGTTGCAACGAGAAAGAGAAAACTAGAAAAGAAAAATGTCCTGACAGTGATAGCAGGTTGCATGCGTGCGTTTCTGTGCGTGTGTGGTGTGTTTGTTTGTGATGAGACAGAAACTCAATAGCCTTGTCGCCTGATTGATAATCTATAATACAAAGGTGGAAGGAAACCAGGGATGCTCGGGACATTTCACACTCTGGTGGTGATGCCTGGATGAAAAGGTTTGGGCAGATTTGAAATCTCCATGTTATTATAAGCTTACTTGTATGATTTCTTCCTCTGTTGTGGAGCAGTTGATGGTGATGGTATGAACACCAGAGATGAATTATGTCCTTTGTGGATCTGCTATTTTTTTTTTTTTTGACATTTTTGTTGGTGGCAGTGATTGACAGAGCAATTTGGGGATGTCTGGCTTTTCATCATCTTTGTGGGTTGTTGGCGGCTCAGAATTAAAACCTTTTTTACTGCATTGATTTTTTTAGAAGTTTGTTTTTTGTCACATGACCTTTATACTCTGCCAGTTTGTCCACACTCCTTGTCTGAGTGATGGCGTGTTCGCTCTCCACTGTCCAGTTGCTTTATGTGAGTGGTTACATGCAAGCGACAAACCTATGATTTCTGTTTCTGAATTATCCTTTGGGTCATCCCAGTCTTCAGCATCATCTCCATCATCATCATTTTAGTTGCATGTTCTGTACCGCAGCCAGGAAAGGTCACAGTAGCTCACCGTGGCTAAAGTAAATCATCGTTGTGACCCCGGACACCACTGCCCCCTAGTTGCCTGATTTGGCAGTTTTGTCCAGAAGTGTTAAGTGATTTCTGGCGGAGTTCCATATCTTCCATCAGTCAGCTGCTGTTCTAACTATCGAAGGGCATCGATGTGTCGGTGGGTGGTGTTACTAACCAATCTGTCCAGGTTGCCCTCTGGCCATGAATCACTGTGTCCTCTCTTTGGACAGATGGGCTTTGTTCCAACAGTGCTTGCCATGGGTCTAGAGACTTGTCAGTCATGTCCCTGGTATAGCATTGTCAGTGGTGTGATCATGAGGGTAGGGTTGAGTGAATGGACAATGTCAATTTATCAAGATTATTGTTTATTCACTGAGCAGATGTCCTCGTCTAGGAGGCCCTCCAATTCATAAGCACACCAACACACAGAGGCACAGGGAAGCCGCTGAGTCAAGTGCGTGTGTGTTTGTTATCCGAGTAGAGAATGTGACACAGAGAAGAATAAGATAATTTTCACCCCAAACTCCCACGTGTTTCTAGACATGCTCAAGATTACTTATCATCCAGCTCACTGACTTAATGGAGTAGCCCAGCAGCAAGTGAGTCCTGACATTAGTCTTGCTCTTGATTTGATTTGAATAGAGGGAAAATTAAAAATACATATTTTCTCATCTTAGGGTTCAGCGCAAAGAAAAAAGGCAATTTGAATGCTATTCAAAACTTCATACCTTCCTCTATACTTCATTGGGTCATTATTTTACTACAAATTTGATGAACAAAAATGAGCACCTGTCTGACTTAATGGAAACTAGAAGACGTAAACACAGTGATCAAGTTTCCATAGCCACTGTGATTGGCTGCATGCATGATGCCTGGCTCAGTCTTGTGGATGATGTAACAGCAAAGGGTTCATATGAGACGGTTTGAGAAGGTGTGAGCTGCAACCAAGAAGTACTGTTGCACAATATAACCACTGAAATCTTATATTAGCGATAAGCAAAGCAGATTTTCTTCAATTAAAACTAGTCTGTTTGCAAGTATCTATCTGGACTGGACTAATCAACAGATAAATGACTTCAGCTTATAGCTTCTGAGATAGTAGCCTTGACCCTGTATGGCAAAAAGAAGTGCATGATTATTTACATCCTAACACGGCATGTGAAACTACACACTCTCTCTCTCACTAGCAGGGGTTTTCATCCAGTAACTAGCAGGTGTTGGAAAGATGCTGCACAGATGTGGGCTGTGGAAACATGTATAAACAAAATATACGTATAAAATAACACACAGTACTGTGTGTGGGTGTTGTGTCTCCTAAGATACCCATTTATCTTTATTTCTTTAACTGTACGCCATGCAGCCAGTGTAATCTGTTACATTACAATGAATTAGATTGTGCAGTACAAACAGGTGGTCGCTTGTTTGTCGCTGTTCCGAATAACATGAGAAGTTCAAGTGAGGGGCCGCTGAAAGAAAAGTGAAGGATTATAAAAAATGAGTCCAATGTAGATGTGACTCCCGCTGGTAGAAATAATGTGTGGTGCATGATTGTGTTGCATTAGTGGTTGGTTGTACACTGCAGAGATACTACGATAAAACATTTCTATACTTAAGACTTTACTTCATCTGGTGCCTATGTGTGTATGCCTGTCTTTTGTGAGTGTGCATGCATGTGATATACATTTCATTTCATTTTTTTTGTCACACAAAAGAGATCATTCGCTTTTAGAGGGGGCAGCTAAACAGAGGAGATGATGTTGAAA
>JAUMHF010000007.1:4390886-4419877 GCA_032359275.1 Microctenopoma steveboyesi | reverse complement strand
GGTTGAAAAAGTATTTGTCCTCTTCCTGATTTATTCGAGGTTTTTAGGCAGCATAGCAAATATTCTGTGTACTGGTGGGAAAAGTTGAAGTTTCTGGAAATTGTGTAGTGCTTACATAAGTGTGGGACTTCAGGACCTGGACAGTTTGCCATAGTTGATGCAACTATAATTCTGTGCGCTACCAGAAACTCAGTTAATGAGCTGAAGGTCAAGCGCACTAGAATTTTGTGCCCTAAGCTCTCTAAACTTTGTATTGCTGTAGATCTATAGTAAAGATTTTTGTGCCCCAAAAACCATGAAATAGGTCACACGACCAGCACGACAAACGCACTAGAGAACATTTTAGACTACTCTTGAATGCACATTATTCACAGTATTCATTCAAAAAAGGTTTAAGGGGGCATCTGTATTTTTGCAGGCTACGTTTGTGTAATAATAAAACTTGTTTGATGATCTGAATCATTTGACAAATATAAAAATACTTTACTTCTGCAGCACTCTAAGATATGTCTCAGCCTTTTTTATCTGCACTTGTGAGCTGTAGGAACAGTGAGAGGCCGAGTGTGTGTGTGTGTGTGTGTGTTGTGTTTTCAGTCATGTCTGTTTGTGTGTGTGATTCTTGCACACTGGTGGGATAGTGAGCTGTAGAGAGTACAGTATAATTGCACTACTCTCTCTTATCTCACAGCCAAGAAGGTGTTTGACATTTAACAGGCCTCCTTAGAACCATGGATCATTTCTAAGGAACAAGGCAGGCTGTCGTCTCTACCTCTCTTTCGCTTTCTCTCTCCTATGGCCGCCGCATTCCTGTGCTTTGCCTCTTTCAATCTATTTACCTCTCTCTAGAAGATACTGTGGTTTTTCTACATGTTTGCCAGTGATGGCTGGTTAACACGTAACATTAACGTAACATTGTCCTCTGTCGACACAACGCAGCTCTCCGTTTTTGTCTTTCTCTCTCACGAAGCATGCTTTGCTGATATTGAGACACTGACCAAACACATCTACCTTAATTTTCATCACACAAAAGCGTTTACTAGTTATGTGTGCTGGACCTATGCTTTGTAAAATTTTTTGCCCCAAATCCGTCATGGTTCTTTAGCAATGAGCATGTAGTGAGTCAACAAACTGAATCCTGCTCCTCACCTCCCATATTTATACATCCTTCTATAACCCTGTCCCTCTTTTCAGATTAACCAAAGAGGTCAATTGCCAATTTGCAATGCCAAAGTCTTTGTCAGGAAACAATATTAATTTTGGCTAATTAAAACCTAAAGCTAATGAGTGCTACATATAATGAGTTCATTTATAATCCATAAACCAAGTCTGGTGTGTTATGGGGTGAAAAAAGCTGTCATGGCTGCAGCTGGACATGAGATTGCTGCTGCGGAGTAGCAAACAATCTGGACACACGCACACACACACACACACACACGAACACACACACGCCATCCACTTTGAGCCTTTTCACATACACGCACAAACTGGACTCTGGCAGGTCTGCATTGCAGTCCTCTGTCGGTCATTATGAGCACACTTCAGCCACGCTTTTCAGTGACAGTGACCATCCTACCACCCTCTCACATTCTTTGTGTGTCTCTGACTATCCTTTCTTTGTCTCCATTCTCTCCTGCTGTTGCCTCGTCTGTATGGGAAACAGAGAACCACCTCTGATGGCAACAGAAAGACACGAGTAGTGAGAAACTTGAAGGAAAATATGGAGATGGGATCAGGAACTAAAAAAAAGCAAGAGGGGGAGAAATGAAAACAGGAGGAAAGCACACAGAATAAGAAGGAGAAGAAGGGATGGAGAGAGGGGGAAAAGAAGGGAGGGTAATGAAATGGGGTGCTGGAAAATGTAAAACGTATGGAGAGGTGAGAAATATATATTTCACAACAGGTGGACATAGGAGAGCAAAACAGAGGTGCACTAGTGACTTCAAAGTCTACGTGGACTCGCCATGGCCTGGCCCAAACAGTCCTTTGGCTATACTGAGGTTGATATTTAGTTTAGCAAACTCTCACATAAGATCTAAAAGTGCTGTTGCTGTTGTAAATAAGCTGCCTCGTGGATGCAAACCATAGCACCTTGCCCAACACGGCTGCAGCAGATAACATGAAGTGAACAGACCACGTGTCCACACGGTCACGATACTGTTATTGAACATGCTGGTTGACTAAATCCAAACATACAGCTGTGGTAGCTCTCGTTTGGTAAGGAAGCAGCTCACGAGAGACGCTTTGGAATTTCATCTATCTTTTATCTCTATCTTCTATTTGTGTTATAGTGGTTTAAATATACTGCCCACTATTTTATGGGCTTTTGTGACTTGTTGAATTCTTTCTTAACGTCACTTGACAACAGATTATTCTGATATTTTCATATTTACTTGTTTTGAATGCAATGTAGTGAAAAAAGGCTAGCCAATAAATATCTTCCACAGTGAGAAATGAAAGCAAAAGAAAGAACAGTCCTTGAATCCAGATACAGCTTTAGTCCACATTTACCGTTTCTGAAGGTATAGTCACCAATAAATTCTCCCTGCATATTGCAGATACATAACTGACCTTTTCTGGGCTTAAATGCATTTGTTATACGTGTATTTGTCAAGGAAAGAAGCTCTTGCTCTCTGACGCACTACTCCACACACCACTGCCAATGACAGCCGAGGCTGGAGGTCAACTCTGAGTTGCCGCAGCCTCATTTGTGACCCCAGTGCCTGCCATTCCCCGACATCCCATCCACATCATCAGGGCTGACAGAAACATCAGCCCTATATTTCAGTAACACATGGGCCAAATGATAAACATATAAACGGGATGGAAAAGGTCAAAAGGGAGAGGCTGTTGTTTTAGTTTGTGTGTGCGCGTGTGTGTGTGTGTTTTCAATAGAGGTGGCATGTTCCATTACCTGACCATGATTTAGCTCATTCTGCAGTAATAGACAGCCCTTGTGAGGTCAGCAGAGGGCCGTTGTAGGAGAAAGGGAGTGTGAAAGAGAGGCAAATAATGGAATAAGAACAGAACGGAAAAGTGAGGTGAGCAGCAAAACTGAATAAAATGCGCAAAGCGTGAAGGCGGAGTGAAAAAAGAAAGAAGTGGGCTGGCGTTACGCAGAGCCAGTGCTGATGGACATGTTGGCATGTTGGGTTTGTTGGGTCAAAGCGTGTGTGTTTGGGGCGGGCGTTTTGCTTTTGTGACAACAACAGGCCAGACTGGCTCAGCCGTCACTCCAGGAGCACGAGTAGCACACAGCCACCTGTCCACTCATATCAGCGTTGCCCGCGTCCCTCTGTCCGGCCTCCGCAAGCAGGATGGAGCATGACGGGACGATGACAAAAATGAAAGAGAGATCCTGGTGGAACTGCAAGACTGGGATGAGATGGAAAAGAAAATAGCGAGAGCAAAGAGCTTCGGATCGGATGGTGAACGGAGCTGCATGTGAATTTGCAGTGACAGGTCTGCCTCGCCTCACCAATGCACGGGATGACTGTCCACTAATGTCCTTCACTGTCCTCCGAGTTTTGCAATGTGATTGGTTAGTCACTGCCTTGTCCCTCGGTGTTTTCATCATGTTACCAATTGGCTGTACTACAGTGGAACCCTTGCAGTACAAATATTCAGTGTTACTGCGAGCCTCAACTCCAGTTTGATGGACTGAGGGACAAAACAATTTTCCAGTCTGTTCTGTCTAATTTGTGGAACTCTAAATCTTGTCTTCGGCAGCAACAGCTGATATTCCTGAGATAAAATACAAGAGTCATTATATATGATTCAGCTATAGTGTGAAAGATTCATATCCACAGAGCAGATCCCAAATAAAGATATGCTACCAACATTAATGCTTTTTTGTAGTATAGCTGCTGACAGTTCATCTTTGTACAGCACACAACACAAGCGACTCCGTGAGCTCAGCATTTTGCTTCTCTGTCATACCTCAATCCAAAGCCTAGTAGTTTCTACAGTCACCAACGCTGAACAAAAGAAATGCGTGGCTCTTTTTCCTCTTTTCATTCATCATTTATTACACAGAACCTCAAGGCAATCCTTACGTCTAAGTGTGTGCATGTGTGTCCGAGTTGTATCAACAGGTATTAATTATGAATGTGTGTGTATACAGGCTGTTCGTTAACAGCCATGGACACGCGTGTATATTTACGATGGTAGGTGTGAATTCCTCTCAGGAATGGCTAACGTAAAGGCAGACGGTGTTCTCCCATCTGTGACAGATTTAGTCATAAATCTGTTGGATTAATACACAGCCTCTCAAGGACTCGCGTGGCGGGTGTGTTGTTGAAACACAGGAGTCACTTAAAGCCAGACTCTAGGCACTATTTGTCTTCGGCTCTCTTCCCGAACGCGGGTATTGATGTCACAAAAACACACACATGCACACACAAGAGAGGGCCAACAAAAAAAAAATAGAAAGGGGTAAATGAGCTACAGTATGGTAAATGAGATTTCCAAAGACACTATTAGGATGCAAGATTTCCTGTGTGATATATGAGACAGATATAACCTCCTTTGAAGAACTCCAGTAGTAATTCATGCCCATTATTTAATAAGTAAATTGTGCTCTTCTGCAGCAGTGGAGTCTGAGAATATGTAGTTTGTTTATTCGCAGCACAAAGACCTTTTTTTTCTTTCTTGCCATCTTTTTTATTGCTAGCTGTCTAATTGACCTCCCTGGGGTAAAGGTTTTACTGTCATTTCCCATGGCCATTTTTATGCCACTGGGAATTAAACTATCTGTGTGCGTTCTATTTTTCCCATTAAAGATGCCCCCTAAACACATACACCTCTCTTTGTATGGAAATCAAGGTTCAAGCACTACTTTTCTGACCACAACACTATTGTCACTCCAGGTAGATGTGCTGGGTTTATTTCTAAGTCCAACTGGTTCCCCAGAAGCAACGTAATTCCCTAGACATCAACACAGCACATAGCACCATCAGCAGAGAAAGCAGCGATGAGCTGATTTCAACTCATTTCCATCTCATTTCTAAAAGACTAGAAAATAGTTGAATTCATCATGTATTTGACTGGAGGTGAGGGTGCAAGTTAATGCGTGTGCCCCCAAGAGAGCTCTTAAAAGTATGAACCTAAAACAGTGACTTAAATCCCTCGATGCAATCTGACTTGTACCCACAAAGTGCTTCATTTCCAGCCATTTGACTGCAACAGTTTGGCTCGTACGTTGGTACAGTATCATGAGTCATTAGTGGCCGAGTAAAGTTCACACCCAGCTCACAGTCACACAGTTGAAGTTAAAGCATGGAGGGTCTGTAGTTTGACGACGGCTAATAGATGTACAGTGGATTTTTGTGTCTCCACTACAGTGTGACTGTATAGATTGTTCCGTGCAGGTATTCGCATGCCAACACTCACTCCCTTTCTGTAACAGTTGTGTAAAAAAAAAAAGCAGACCCATTTTGTTATAATGGCACACAGTCAATTAGCAGGATGTGGATTTGCAAGCTCACTCTTTAGCACCGTGCCTGTTATCCCAGGCCTAATGGCTTTGATACTGAAAAGTATACAGCGTCACGGTCTCATAATCACAACTCATCTATGTGACAGATGTGAAGGATTCCCATTATCACTTCTCCCCACAGAGTGAACTGTTCAGTTTCTCTTCACGTGGTAATCCATAAGGTGACAAATGCTGCACCATAAAGCAGAGAACAACACACAGACGCTGTGCTGAATGAGCTCATGTTGGTATTTAGCTGAACACAGTATCTGCGCGCAGGAATTTGTGATGGGAGTGATTGATATGAGGCGGCGTAGCTTTAGCTTAGCATTGCTTTCTTTGTCAGTGTGGTAACGTGAGTGGCATCGCACTGACTCATCAGTCTACCGATTGCATGACTTCAACCCTGAAGTTCACTGGCCCCTCCTCAAAACAATTCATCAAGTATTTATTCAGAGCGGGTCAAGATCTCTGTTGTCTCTGCCCTGTCTTTGTCATCTTTTCCTTCTGTCTGCCACTACTTTAGTGGAGGCTGTGCTGAACATTGCCTATATATGCGTTAAGCCTCTGTGTACCATAAAATTCAAAGCTATAATTCACAACATGCCTGAAATTGCAGTCCTGACAGTACCTGTCCCACTGAATCAGCTCTCAGATGAACGAGAGGTCTAGAGATGTCACCAACATAATGAACAGAGCTTTGGCATATAGTCTCTCTTCTTTCTCAGGTCTTAGGCCCCAGGGCAGGGCTGAGCATAGCGCCCATCTAACAGGCGCAATTCCTATTGATCCGCCAGGGATTGATGTCCTCCAGCGGCTGATTTAATGCCCTCACAGGTCCCCCTTTACCAAAAGGTTGGGTTGAGCGAAAAACATGTGGCTGCTGTCGGGCATAAGTTAGCAAGTGTTCTTAATTTTCTTCCTTTCCTCCGCCTGTCTGTCAGTCTTTACGTGTCACACGTTGAACTCAACCACCCTCTGTTCTAAATCTCCCACATGTTAAACCTAATGCTTTCAGTACTATGTCATATATGCATATTTATTCTTTACTGCTTCCTCATCCAGTTAAGATAGCAGAACAACACAAGGTGTGTCGCGTCCTCACGATACAACCGCCACGTTGTCACCTTACTACTAAAAGTAGGGATTCTGTGTCTGAGTTAGCAGAAAGAGTGAATGTTTAGGGGACAACAGGAGAGAAAAGGGTGAAGTAGAGAGATGATTCCTCCAGCTCATCGCTCTTGTCGTGAGAGCAGTGTTACAGAGGAGAGGAGAAGGGGAGGGGCAATGTTAATGTGCACTGTATCATTCATAACGGTAATACTGGCATCACTTGCTGCTAAATAGCATCATTTGTCAGAGGAAAGGACTTGGTGCCACGGCGTTACAGATAAGCACTAGAAGGATACACTATACACAAACCTGAGCACAGACACCCACAAACACACAGCACAGGATACGGGACTCGTAAAGAATGTTTGTGATCTAACCAAACCCTGACCTTCCTTTATTCTCATCCCAAATCTTCTGTGAATTCGAAACAGCACCTTAAAACTCAAATGCACCTTATCGAAACCAAATCTTAACTCGCTCTTCGATCTTTAACCTTAAATAAATCCTGGCGTTATTTTAGATTTTTATCCACCGTGTGTTTGTGCATCCAAGGGAAACGAATACGTACATGCAGTAAAATTTGACTTTCAGATTAGCTGCTTTAACGAATCTTTAATAATATACAAATGCACACACATTCAGTAGAGGTGGACATATCCTTGCTGTACACCAGATCTTCTCATAAACTGACCAAACAATCCAACACACACTTGCATGCTTAATGGGTTGGTCTTAGTTTAGCACTCTTTTCCAGAGTGGGAGTTAATCTTCCACAGGACTGTAGCTCTCAAACAGAGTCTTAGTCTCGAATGACAATTTGTTATGCTTCACTCGAGTGTATGTCGGCCCACGTGGAGCAGACAATTCCTCCACAGTTGAGAAAGCCGTAAGGAGAAGAAAAAGCAGTTATTATTGATGACTTTAAGGTAAAATGCTTAATTTGCACCGTCTTCAACCAAATTATAACTCACATTGAAAGCAGCTGAATTTGCATAAATCTCATTACACGCAATGAGAAGGGTTCATAAATCGTCATATTAATTAGTCGCTTTTGCCACCTTTTCAAAGGAAAATGGGGTATATTAATAAAACGAGAGGGGAGTGTGATTGTGAAGCCTAATTGGTCATTGTGTTAAGCTTTTTTGGTGCATAAGTGACAGTCTTGATTTAGTTTTGCTTCACCTTTATTGTCTGGCCACAGCTACGTGGAAGGAGAGGGTGTAGGGTTTGGTGTGTGTGCAGTCACTGCATGTGTATCACCTGTGCAGTCATAGTATTCTTCTATTCATGTAGTCGTCTTAGTTTCTACGTATGGTGAAAGGTGGAGCTGAGGCCTGTCCCATCATGCATTGTGCAAGTTTACATCTGTGATCATGCAACTCGTGTTGGACAACATCACCACTGAACCTTCTGTTTGACAGGTTCATCAGTTACTCAGCTAAAGGCGATCGATCCTGAGGATGAACTACTTATGTATGGGATCTCAGGAGAAGAGGCCATGAGGTATTTTTCAGTGACCCCCGAAACTGGCGTGGTCTGGCTTCGCCAACAGCTTGACCGCGAGGTAAAGGCACCAAACACACACAAGCTCGACCCTGACGCATACACTTACACATTACCTAAGACTCATTTTCTAAACCTTAAATTGAACGTAGAAAACGCTAAAAGATTTAAAAAGCTATGTCTAAATTTTCTTTTGCAACATAGTTTGTGCAAAGCTTGTGTTGATGTGTGCCTGTGTCTCCACCAGACCAAGTCAGAGATGCAGGTCGTATTCTACGTGAGTGACACTCAAGAGGTAAGAGGCAGATTTCCACTGTGATCGCCGTTATGGCACCTCACTGACGCTGGCGCTTGGCTATAGCCTGACCGGTTAAATAGAAACCTTCTCCTGCTCCCCATCCATGTGTCTCTCAGTCTTTCGCGTTCACTCTCACCTGTATTTCTGTCTTTCTCGTATGTAATGGATCTGACACCTGTCTCACATCACAGCGTTTAGCTGCTGAAACATACCAACGCTCAGCCTACTCACACTCTAAATCCTGCCTTGGTGTGGCTAATACACATTTTCTGTGAGCCTGAGAACTGTTGTGTGGAGGTGGTTTGAGAACAGTTTTACTAAAGTGCTATCTCCCTCAGGTGGTCAAAGACACAGTAAACATCCAGATTGGAGACGTGAACGATAATGCACCTACCTTCCACGGGCAGCCGTACACAGTCCAAATTCCAGAGGTAAGAATGACAGACAGCTCCTCGCCAGCTTCATACAGTTAGGTACATAACGTCTTGTTTTCTGAACAGCAAAATAATTACGCCAGCAGAAAATTTGATGACATTTCATCAAGCATTTTCCTCGCAGATATCTAGTATGAAGCGCTGTGCACAACAACAGTTTATTTCTGGAACTTAAGAAAACATGGAATTCACACCGACGGTTGTAACAATACTATCTGCATGTGGGCTCCACAAAGTGATCATCAACTATTCATAGCGTTTTTGGTCTCTGCCGCTGTGGAAATAGCTGAATGTTGCTGCACCTGTGATCTACGATTGGAGTTGTCTTGGAGCTCATGTTTAAAGAGTGAGAATAGGCTTTTTATAGGAGGAAAAACACTCAATCTTTTTCTTTTTCTCCTCTCAATTTCTCTCGCTTCTCTGTCCACTCTCTGCATCTGCTACCTTCTTCCTCAGCTCTCACTTCTTTCCATCGTTCCCTCTTCTCTTTGCCCTCTCCCTCATCTAATCCTTGATATGAAGTAATTGCTAGAGTATAGTGAAGGACTTCAAACAGGGGCTGAAATCCACACACACACACACACGCAAACATTCACACATCCACATATCGTGTTGTGTTCATATTGAGCACATACCCCTTTCTGAGACTTCACCAAATCTTCAAAGCCTCTGGCTTTTTCTTTCCCCAATCCATAAAGTCAGGCAAATAAATGGGAGAAAGGAGGACTGTTTAGACGAGGATGTTTAGACCACCCACCAGGGAAGGTTTTCTCAGGCCATTGCGACCGCTGCTTTGTTGTGTGGGACTCGTGCTTGGGTCCACATACAGGCTTTCCAAGCTCCGCAAACAATAGGTATCAGTTTATCCTCTCGGCCATTAGACAGAACAGTAATTGACCCACACGCTGTCTTATTTCACTCAACGTGTGCCTCAAACAAAATAGATCAAAATAATTTACCAGCATTTCTTTGCATTGGAAATAGCTGTTAGTCATTATTTATTCAAAATCAACGCACAGACGTTGTGTATGTGAGCAGTGTGTTTTATCAAAGTGAACTTATGTGTGTGCCTTGCCCGAGAAATGAGACTCAGCGAATTCATTTATGTTCCCAAAGAGCTCTTCATAACAACCTTCCACCTCTTAAGTTGGTTGTTTTGGGAACTGGAGTCAGTTTCTTCCTCATTGCACCTTGTCTCCCCTTCCCCTATCCTTTACTTACTCCTTATCTTTTGGCTCCACAACTTTCATTTCCCGCATTTTTATGGCCTCATTACCTCTGTGACCCAAACTCACCTCTAGCGGACAAAGCAAACATGCTTCAACATCCCTCCATCAGCCTGTCACTCACTGGACATGCCACAGCGACTCGGGTTTAAAATACCATCAGCACTACAATATGGTGCCGCCGAACTTCAGTAAACAGGCAAACAGATGGAAGATGCGTGATTTGAAGGAGGACAAAGTGAAGGAGTGACAGACAAAACGGAAAAAAAATAGTGTTCAAGTAATAAGGTTTAACACAAGCGAAGTCACAAAACATAATAAAGAAAAGCAGAAGGCCGAAGAAAAAGAAGTATAGTCAGGTGGGAAGTGTATTAAGACGGGCTGATGCAGCTTAGCAGTGAGCAGACGAACCGTCGCGAGTGGCAAGGTGAGTAGTGCAGTAGGGTGAGTGGGGGAGGGTGCGCGTAAATGTCGTTTTAATTTGTAGAGCCATAAAGAGGGTGAAGGGGAGCAGGTGGGCTGCTAGCATTCCCTCTGTCAGTGCTAATGAGCTGGCCAGATTTACAGCATCCACACACGGAGGCAGCCAGCAGCAGAGAGTGGATACAAAGAGCGAAGACTATTAACTGAAATAATGTTTTGATAGAACAGCAGATGGGCCACAACCCAAATCCATTATTGGATGAGATGATGGAGTGACACTACAACACACTGAGAAGGGTTCTCCGCGCTCCCTCAGCGCGACATGTAGTCCTCTGTAACGCAGGTCTCAGTTGCCAAAATCCAAATGTTTTGCCAATTGTGTATCTGCGGAGGCCTGAGCTGCTGGCGGAGCAGCTGCGGGACCATCCAACACACTCTCTCACTCTCCCCGGGGTGCCTGACCCTTATATGCCCCCTCTGGGAGTCGGCATCTCTGTTGTCTTTATTCCTACACACTTAAAGATGCACAAACCACATTTCTATTCACAGGTATTAATCCACAGTTTGAGCCCATTCTGGGCAGAGCACTCATGCAACAGTTTACTCTCAGAGCTCCCATTCACGCCAGGAGCAGCTTAAAGTGCAGTGCCTTGCCCAAGGACACTCCTCCTCCTCCTGATCCCCCCCAATATTATGCCTACTTAACGTTACGAGACAGCAGCAAACGTGTTAAAAGTTTTTGGTTATTTTTTCTAATCTTATATTCAGAATTTAAATTCCATTTCTTTTTCATCCTCCTGCCAATACTCACATTCATCCCCACCTTCAGGAGATACGCGGCGCAGTGGAACGCTGCCTTCGATAACAGTGACGACACACGGAAGATTGTTTCGCTGACTTCAGACCAATACTGTAATGCGGCACATAGATAGATTAAAGGTACTGGCAGCCAGGCCAGAGGCTCAACGTGTCTGTTAGGTGTGTCAGACAGGTGAACAAACACCTTTTCAATTCTCTTCTCTGCTCGCCACATCTCAGCGTCTGCACAGGTGATCCGTTTGGGATCAGCCTTCACGGCTCGGCACGCATATGAACTGCAGACTAATTGCAACGCTCAACCATCACAGTGTGACATGAAGTTTTTACTGCCTCTGTTTAAAGTCGACCTTAATGATTCTCTTCACTTTTCAAATAATGGCGCAGGGTGTTTCAAAGTGATTTAATAACTCGATGGTAGTGAGTGTAATTGTAATTGTAATTTTCTTTACATACCTGAGAGGGCAATGCCATCCGCAATCAATTAACTAGATCTCTAACTCCGCACACTGGAGGTTGCTTGTTTTCAGCTTCAAATGTCTCTAACAAATCTTAATTCCTCACAATATGTAGCCAAATTTTGTCTCTAAAGATTCTTTTTAGGGGGCTTTCCGTAACTTAGATTCCCTCTCTAAACTACAACCTGTAAGAAAACCTATAGGTCAGATATTTAATTTTTAGGTCTATAGGCAGCCTCATACCATTTGTGTAGAAGAGGGGAACTGAAATTAAACTTTTTGGCTACGACTTTACAAAGCAGACAAACACACAAACAGATGCACTCGTATTTTATCTAATATTGGCTGAGGGTATGTGAGAGCTCCTATTACGCCTGTAAATGAGCTGTTTAGTGCTTGATGTTGGCCCGGGCAGCAAAACAGAGGTGCCTGCTATTTGATGTGCCCTCTGTCACTGTCAGGTAGAACATAGATGAATCTGATATTTCCCTTTATTCTTTGCCTTTGTTCGCTGCTGAAAGCTGAAAAGCACACTCTAATCTCTCACCACTTTCGCCCCCGTTTCTTAGCCGGTTCAGCATCGGAAGATAATTTGTTTACCACTTTAATGCGCATATTTCATCTGTGAAACAGTGTGTTTGCAGTCGCCATGTTCTCTGTGACATGTGTTTCTTTTTTATCATTCTGCATGTATAATGGACACAAGCCAATAAACACACACACACACACACACACAAACACGCACACACTGCCTCCTATAAGTTGAATTTATCCAATAATGACTTCAGTATCATCTTTCCTGTAGTGTAATTGAATCCAGTGGTTACTGAGCTGAGTGGTGGCTGGTTGACAGGCACAGGCCTCAAAGAGAATTCTGCCTGACACTAAGACCCTGAGCCCCATAGGGAGGGATAGAGGGATTTAGGGAGAAAGAAAGAGAAGATGGATAAAGTGAGAAGGTTAAATGGGAAGCAGTCAATATTATACACGCCTCAGGCTCCATTTATAACTTTCTCCTACATAGATTTGATGCTTAGGACCCGATTCTAAGCCAAGTATGCAATACCATAAAAGAGGCTGTTCCTCAGCATTATATATATGACATATATTGTGCAGTGGAACTCTGAATGCAGGTGGAAAGGGAGCATCCGAGTGTAGACTGTTGATAGCATAACTTTTTTCAACCTCTGCAAATGAATCTAATTGTTACAATATCTCTTCAAAATTTTATACGACTGCACGTTTACGAGTTTCCATTTTAGCAGTTCAGACGTCGGCAGGTATTCGTATGTGCCGGCCTCTGTTCATGTGTGGATGGCAAACAGTCCTTACGTAGCAAATGATAATTCATTAGTAGTGAGATTCTTATTGTACAGTCTACTATGGTTCCGTGCATCCTTTCCAGTCCAGGGGTTAACACAACAAACACTGCCTGGACATCATGCGCGCTGCCACTCGTGAAGGTAAATCACCTCCTCTCCCTCTCTTTATCTTTCTGTCATTTACTTTATCCTGCTGAGCATGAAGAGCACCTTGATTTGCTTGCTGCGGTGAGATGAGCGCAGATTTGTCTGTCAAAAAAGAGAAGGCTTATGTTTGCGAGTGACCATCTCAAAGCGCGTTTCCGAGAGGGGGGAGGGTGGTGAGACAGACAGAGAGAGAGAAATAAAAGGTACGTACGGTGGGAACACACATGGAAACGGTGAGTGAGGGGGGCAAAATTGAAGGAGGAGAGAGAATGGCTTGCACTCCCGAAAGCCATTAAAGTTTCATTCACCCACTCATTCTTTGAATAAATCAACCTGTCGTTCCCTCGTTCTCTGGTCCCGCCCCTCCGCTGCCACCCCCACCGCGTCTTTTTGGTGCTCTCCTTCCCTTTAGCAGTCACTTGTCATAATTCACAATTCTGACATGTTTTTTTTCACATGGAAGACAGTTGTGCATCTTCTCAGTCCCTCCATATTTTGCAGCTGTGTTTGTGTGTGTGTGGTGGTGGTGGTGGTGGTGGGGGGGGGGGTGCATGATGCCATGGTTATAGGAACAGCGATCTGCTGTAAGAGGGGAAAATCTACAAGTTGTGCCTTCAACCTCACCAGGGTTCAGTTTGGCATTATGCAAATGACTCCACAATTCCTTCCCCATGTCTTCTTCTGTGTCTCCATATGCACCACCCTCCCCATTCGTCTGTTTCCCCCCTCACTGTTCCTCCGACCGTGGCTAGATTTCCCTTAATAGAGCTTTATAGCCTTTACAATTTGCTCAAATCTGTTTTGGCTGTCACTTCCACAATTGAAATGGTTGTGAGAAAGGCATTAATGGAAAAAAATATGCATTGTAGAGAAGATCTGTGTTTAGAGAAGAAAGAATATTGTTGTTGGTGTTCTTCCTTGTGCAGTGTGGTATAATAACACTGGGTTTATTCTTCTAAAGCTACATGCAGTGATCCATATATGATCCATTTTTGATATATAACACATCTTTTACTGTGTTACAGCATGAGTGTATGACAACCACGATAAGCAGCTCTCAAACCAATTAAGGTGGCAAACAGATGTTTAAGCTCCAACTCACAGCCCATCTTTGTCAGATATGTGCTTCATTTTCAGGTTTGGTCTGCTGTTGTTTGGCACTCGATCGTATAAAATAAACCTGACGTCCTGCCCCACTAGCTGAGGGGACACGGGTTGGCCACATATGATTCTTATATTTCTTTCACTTTTCCTTTATTGAGACTTAAATTATGTTAATTATCTTTTCATAGCACCAACAGAAAAAAAAACTATTTTCCAGCAGCAGGGCTTTTTAACACGCCTGTAACATTTCCTGTTTTTTTTTTTGTGTGGCTTTGTATGTTGTTGAGTTTTGATTTGTAAATATTATGCCTTGATACTTTTCTTATTTTTGACACCATAATGACATTGATGATTTATGTATTTTTTCTGATCTAAATTACACTGAGTGTGATGTTTTTGATGTCTTTCCTGTGGCAAAATTGCTTCATGGCTTTCATTTAAATTGGTCTCCATGTTTGTAAATCTTAGATTAGGATACATTAGAGAATTTCGTGCTGTTTGAGTGAATGCTGATAATGAATGTTATAAAAGAAAATGAAGGGAAGCCAGCGACAGAAAATCAGTTGGTAGTGAAGTAGGAGAATTTTTAATAGACAATTATTAAATTGAATTCGTTACCTTGGTTAACCTGGGCGACTTAAGAAGCTTAAGGCCTGAAAGATGGTTGAGATGATCTTTTGGATATGTTTTCTTCTTTGTTACACTGTACATATTGTGTTTTGTATAAAACAAACAAGCGAAACAAAAGATAAGATAAATTTAGATCAGAGAATACTAATGATCACCAAGGGGGAAATTCACTTTTTACAGCAACACGAGGAGATGAAGAGTAGAACAAGAAGACACAATGCATCGAGTAATAGTAACAGTAAGGTAAACATGGATATTTAAACATAAATAGTAATAATACAGTGATAAGTAATGATAACAATAACTTTAGACACAGAGTAAATAAATTGCTGATTATTATGTTTTAGAAGGTCCAGATGTTACTGATACAGTACCAACACTTTGCCCTTTGTTCCTCTCTGCCTTCTTCTTCTTTTGCCCACTTCCCCCATGCTTAGAGGCACAACAAATACAAAATAAATTGACAGATTTGTTAAGACAAAGACGGAGACGATCCCTGACGCTCCTCCATGACGTGTGTCATGTCTCATCAACAAGATGTGATTTAATTTGACAGTGTCTCCTTTTTCTAATTGAGATAAAGAGAGACACGATGATGGTGGAAATAACTTGACTGCGATATTTTCGTTGTTGTAGCGAAGACCAATTGCCAAGTAACGAGCACTTCATACTGGAGACGACCGAGTGCGTTGAGATTTTGCACTAGTGTCTGTGCTTTTAAGTCATCTATCGTACTCATTTACACAAAACGTAAACCTTGTAGACCTCAGGTATATGTTGCCGTAACATGCTGAGAGTGCATGCGTCTTTGTCTTCTTCCTACATGCAGTACTGCATACTTATCTCTCTGTCCCCACGCTTCTCTGCTGCAGAGCTACATGAAGTGATTGCAAACGGACCCCAGTAGCGCTGCGTTTTCTCTTTGCAGGGTTTCCAGCTTGTTCAGATCGTTTCGTCTTTCTGCATCAGTATGTGACTTTCACACATATTTCCTTACATATCAGTCAAGTTCTGCTCTAATTGGACCACAGAGTTTAGAATCTGATGGCTGTGTGTTTTAGTTTAGTTTGTGACACACAGTTGACATGTGGCAATCTAACCTTCTCTCTCTTCTTCCTCAATGAGCGGTGCCTGAGGAGAAGTTGAAATCGTAACATGCTGCACACACATCCCATAATTTCCCATTGAAATCCCAGTCAGCAGATACACACTGTGTCCTGGATATTGAGCGTTGTTATGTTACCTTTTATTCTATTTTAAACAATTAATATTAATAATAATAACAATAATAATTATAATTCTTAATAAGGTGTAATGTAAGATATGTACTGTATGTGTTGTCTGCCTTGCTGTCATTATATATATCATCTACATCTGCAGATGCATATGGAAAGTATTTCTGTAAACTAATACTTACTGAAGAGTGGACTAAATTATGTTGGCAGATTAGGTGATGAGTTAAATTCAAAATGTAAATTAATAGCTCATCATAATTTTTACCTTTTCAACAAACTTCTACCCATCTCCTTATTTCCTCCCCTCTCTCTCTCTCTCTCTCTTATTTCACAACTATTGAAAATAAAGAGGTGCATATCTGTGCTACAAGTTAGTTTGCCCATCAAACACCCAAGACCTTAGTTGGTAAGCAGATGGAAGTGCTTAAATTATTTGGTTGTGTGATCCCTGCAGAAAGTCAAGGATAGGAGGGATGAGTCAAAGTACACAAACTGTACTTACACACCACTGGCAGTCTTGAAGAACTGGAATAATGCATTTGAAATTAAAGACACTTGGGGTCAAAGTGCAGGAGAAAAGCAGCCAAGATATATGTGGTCAGATGTGTCTGCAGTTGCTTTTGAATTATGCATCGGATGGGACGCATTTCTACTTGTGCAAGCATTTGTCTCTGCAGAGAGACACTTGAGATTTTAAGGCTCATGAAAGTAGCACCCCATCTGCCCTCATGATACCCCATGCCTGAGGCTACAGATGGAAAGAGATGTTGGTATAGAGTTCAGTGTACCTATAGATTGTAGAGTGGAGAGATTCTTGGATACAGAGTTTCAAATAAGGCGGTAAATACACAAAAGATTTGAAAACAAGCTCACACAGAGATACAAGAGAGAAAGGCAGTGAAGGAAGAAGAGTAGAGTGTCTACTGGAAGGCCGATGGGTGCACTGGACTGCTAAGATGAGATGGCCTCAACTTCACCTGAGAATGTGCCGCATAATGTGGAGCTTCACTAACTCTGGTTAGCAGGTTCAAGTTATGTCCCGTTGGGTTTGCAGTGGCGCAGTAGGTAGGACAGTTCTGTCTATGAAGCCCAAGGTTCCTGGCCACATGTGGAAGGGTCCCTGGACAAGGTGGCTTATCCACCAAGAATTGTAATTTGTATCCATACAATATCTATTATGATTATGATTAACAACAATATTAATAATAATAATAATAAGATAAGCAAATAAGACTGTGTGGCAACCAGGAACTTTATACGAAGCCTACAAATTAAAATAAAAGATGATGTTTTGCAGTAGTGATGCATTTTATTTTACTATCAAAACAATGTTTCAGTGATTAAATATGTACAGTGGCTTTGAAAAGTATTCATACCATTTTTGCGTTTCGCTATTGTAGTATGTCAGTAGTGCGCAGAGGCCGCTTTGGCAGCAGATAGTAAAACTAAAGTCACAGCTGGAGTCTGTAAAGGCTTTCCACACCTAGGTTTATGCAGTTAATCCCAGTCCTCCTGACAGTTCCTCTCAAATTCCACGAGATTAGATGGAAAGTGCGGAAAGTTTCTGAGCCGCCAGCTTGAGGTCCATCAACAGATGTTCTGTAGATTTTAAATCTGCACTTTGGCTGGGTGTCTCAGTGACATAGTCTTGTCCCAAAGCCACTCCAGTGTTTTCTTCTCTGTATTGTGCTAAATTGTGCGAGTTCACACCAGCTTCAGGTTTTATTCAAAGTCTTCTCTGAATTTAGCTGCATCCACACTCTCCTCTGTGTGCGTGTGTGTGTGTGTGTGTGTGCACTGTGTGTACCCTCTCCATAGGTCGTTTGTACAGTTACGTTTAATGATTGAATGACACTTAATGGTCACATGAAACGACAGCAGCTGTTGTTTGAAGGGGTCCTCCAAAAAGACATTGACATCAGATGACAAAGCCCTCTCGTGGCCACAGCAGTAATGACAGGAGAAAGGAACGAAAGTCAGGAAAGAGGTTGTCCCAACATAACGCTGGTCTTGACGGCGGCTGTTAGAAACCATCATAAGCAAAACGTCCGGTTACCACTAAACCTTCTGACAACTGCACTTGTTGCTCTGACTCTGTGTTCTGTAGGCCCTTGACTAAGTCTGTTCCATTACTTCAATGCACCTCTCCCATCAATGTTAGTTCCAGGTAATTGCCCAAACAATGTTTCTCCCCCTCCCTGTGAATTCAGTTTAGACCACTTGTACTGGTGAGTGACTTCTAACATAATCCAGCTGTCATAAAATGCCTTTCCGCAGCTACATACATCTCGTGCTACATATTGGATGGATTGGATTATGAACGTTTGTAATGTTTTTCCAGATGTGTACCTTTACAGGTGAATGCCGTCAGTGATAATAGTGATGTATAAGGACTATGGAAAACCTCAAATGCACACAAACACGAGCTGGACGCATACACAAACTCCAGCACGCCTCACTTCAGTTGGTCCCAGATTCCCCTACGTCTTTAAAAGAAAGTGCGGACTGATTTAAGTCAGAGTTTTATGGGAAACTGAAAACTGTGACAAAATAAATAAATAAAGCCAGTGTGTCTTGCCCCCCTAGGCAACAGCCGTTTATATGATAATCAGCTCGACTCTAATTTGCATTTAATTCTATTTTAAAAAATGACTTCTTAAAAAAGACAAGAAGTGGGGAACAGCACAAATTCTGTATGAGAACAAGATATTCTGTAAAAGGAAAGCAAACAGGCTTTGTTAAGTGTATCTTTCTACCATGTGTAACTATCACAGTTTAATAGCTTCATCCCGTCATTCCTTCATCAGGGAAGGATGAAGGAATATTTCTGCATCCACTCCTGAGTAGCTTGAGCGAGGCCAGAGCAGTGGTGTGTTGCGCATCCCTCGGATGTGAGTGTATTGTACGAGATGTCCGTGTCAGTGCAGCTTTTTCTCCAAAATGCTGCTGTCCAGTCAAATTCGGGCCACGTTCCATTTTACTCTTGACCATTACCCCAGTTGGCGGCAGAGAATGAATACTTGCAATAATACGAACAATAAAGAGTGATTCCAGTAATGTAAAATACTTAAAATACTTAGTTAAATATCTGAAAGGACAACAAGTAGACACTGGTCCAAGTTCAAACAAGTTGAAAGCAATTTACTCCCACATTTATTATTCTCACGTGAGATAGATAACACTTTAAAACAGGTAGAGGGTGCAGGACTTGCCAATGTGGCTCGTCCTTGCACCCTTCCCATCTGCCTCTCTCTGTCTCTCTGTGGCGCTGTGGATCCCTGCAGCATGCTGGCCCTGATTACCTTTAGATTTAAACAAACAGCCCGAGCTCTTCGGAGGCAGTCAGCCATGAGCTCTGACAGGGATGCTGGGGTTAGGCATTTGGGGATGAAGATAATCAGATAAAGACATTATTTGTTTCTTTCTCCTACTGATAACAAGAGAAACACGGCCACGCGCCCACATACACACACACACACACACCCTTTTACGTTTTAACCGCCATTGGCTACATTTATTCCCTATCTCCTAACCCCTTTTTTAAATTATCGCTATTCTACCCTAAATCCTGATTGTAAAGGCATTAATCCAAACTCCACGTCCTAATCAAAAAAGTCCCAGACAACATGATCACTCTTAACTTATTCTAAGGCCGTGAAACTGAAAGTACAGGAACAGATCACATAATGACCACATGCACTCACACGCACACACACACATTTCATACGCTGTCCTTGCCTTTCAAAAGTGGCTCCTCTTGCTGTCTGCTGGTGTTGAATCATTTTGTTCAGCTGAGTGCTTCTCCAGAAAATCGCCCATCGCTCAGCCAGGCCGTAGAGTGGACAGAGAGGAAAGCAGCACAAGGGCAAGATGGAATAAAAGGGGGTTATAATGTGAGACATTTTTGTCATCCGTTTATGTACAGTACAATACGGGGCCAGTTTAAGAGAAATTCATTGGCTATTGTGGGAAAAGACTAACCGCTTTTAAAAGAAGAATCACAGCTTTGTAAACAAAGTGCTCCGAAACAATAGTGTCAATCCTGCTGGTAAGCGATTGATTTTCTGACAAGACCAATCATAAGCCAATAAAAGAGCTCTACGGACCTAAGAAAAAATACACCAGGGGTTTTAATGCAGTCTGTCGTTTTTATTAGTCTCTTTAAAGTGTGGGCGTAGTTATTTCAGTTCATTTAAGGTTAGCTCGTGCTGCATCATTGTCTTGTTGCTATCAGCACAGACCTAGAGAAATAGAATTTGGCTGTTTAATGAGCTGATAATATGTATAGGTTAAGGTTAACTTATTTTACAATTGAAATAGTAGCAGTAGTATATTTGTTGGATGTGAATGAAACGTATGCTACTAACTGTCAATGTTTTTTAGTTTGCTGGTCATAGATCGGGAAATTTTTGATTTTGTAAGCTACTCTGAACTGTTTAGGGTTAGGGTTAGCAGTTTAGGTCCAGAGTGTTTGCTGTAAATAAAGCTTTGATTAGCTCACGATTTCCCTTTACACACTTGGAAGCTATGTGCAGCAGATGCCTATTTGCTGTGCAGAAAAACATCAAGGTTTGGAACTCTACCGTAGATACAGAAGAGTTTAATCATTAATAAAGTTACCACTGCTGTAAATTACACACAGGAGACACGCATTGATGCTTTTGCTGCATGAATACAGATATGTCAAACCACAGGGATACATTCCATATTTGTTGGTTTAGCATAACACTGTGTGTGATCAAGAGAAAAGGGCTTTGATGTTGAAGGACAGAGCTGGACTGTGGTGCACGTCTTGAGTTTCTGGGAAAGCTTGGGCTCTGAGGGATTCCCTGTTACTATCATGAGAGGAGTTACAATGAGTCATAACGAATGTCATTTTATGATTAAGGCTGTCATGTTGGTTTGTGGATGCCATTGCCATTACATAAAATTAAAATTGTTACCACCTCTCTTGGGCCCGCTCATTTTACAAGGGACGGGCTCATTTTACAAGGGACAGGGTTAGATCAGGAGCCCACTGCACACGGGGTCTGTGTAGACGTGTGTGCGTGTGTTGTTATGGATGAGGTCTTTGGGAATCTCATTACTTTGATGTTTTCTGCGCTCTCTCTAATCTGTTGGGCAACTTTAGAAAGAGCTGTAATGTTTGACGTGTCCTAAAGCTCTTGCACTGTAAGCGTGAAGCAGCGTACTTACTGAAGTCCTCATACGATGCGCACAGTGTGCAGCCACAACTTTCCACACGTACTGTACCGATGTTTATTTGGAGAATTCAGACTGTTTCAAAGTAACCTAAACCACATTGACTTTTCAGCAGAGGAAAAAACATTTTTGTATAATTTTACTCATTTACTCTTGGAGCTTTGCAGATGAAGGACACTTAGTCTTGTTCCAATACCAGTGAATAATTGATAAGCTAATTTCAAATGTGAAATATAGCTTTGTGTGTCACCTCTATGATTAATTTAAATGTGATTCACCTGTTTCAGCATCTCTACCAAAGCTACACTTTGTAAACTCATTACCAGCACCCTGACCTCACTTATTTATAAACCAGACAGTGTTATTAATCCATCAAGTAGATATGCAATGCACTTCATATATTTCATGAACAAATGCTGTATATTGATAGATTTAAGTCATCTTGGGGTATATTTGTGATTCAAGTCTCCAACGTTTTGAGTCTTTTAAAGGAGTCAATGCACTTGCTTAAACCCCAGTGACTACATCTTCAGTGTGCAAAGCGTTACGGTTTTTCAACCCACAGAAAGTCTTGCATTACCTCCATGAAATCTTTGAATATTGGATTATGAATACGTAATTGTTCTTGTTCATTGGTGTCACTCTTAATAACTTGAGAAGCACTTGTCCAGAAGATTATGGGATTAGAGAACCTTTTCTTGGTAATTGATTTCCATGTAGCTGAACACAGAATGGCAACAAAGAATAAGGTGTGCAATATTATTAAGTAGAAGCGTCTCTAATAAGATCAGCTGTTTGCATTTGTTTTGCCTTTCATTAACACGTGAAAGTGAAAAAATTACGAGGAAACATGAAAATTAGGTAAAGATATAAGATGACACAAAGGCACAGCAGAACGCCGTTTCCCAGGTAATTAAAACCAGAAGCATTTTGCCTTGCCGTGATATGAAGCCTTTTTGTTAACATCTGTCTTCCCCTTTACTGCTCAAGTTAATTATTCTCACTTTTACCTAATTTGCAATACATTCCCTCACACTGGTCAGAACAACGTCAGTGGCAGCGTGACAAGGCGCCACATGTGGGAGGCAGTGATGGAGGGGCAGAGGTTGTGAGAGGCAGGAAGTGAAAGGGTTAGCGGAGCTGGTACAATCACATGCCCGCTGCGCTGAAAGCGAAGAGCAGACAGCCGGGGAGGAACTGAGAACCTTGCAGGCAGTGTAGGTGTAATCATGGCTCTATTGTAGTGAACAGCTGGGCCTCTGGAACTGTGAACAGCAGGGGAACAAAAGCCTAGGCGCTGCCCCTGCAAATCACCATGTCTTTAACATTTCTGACAAAATAAAAGAAGCAGTTCGATCAGTTAGGCGATGACTAAGTGATTGTTAGTTGGACGGTTGGGCAATGCATCTGTCCACGTGAGCTTTTTTTTGCAACTCTGGACACAAAAAAAAGGCTAGATAACAATGTAAGTTTTAAGATGTTGAATAAAACTGGTGGAATTGTGGAGTTCAGATGAGAACCAGGGCCACAAAATTGTCATCTGACCTCCTGAACAGCAGAGGGTGCCCTACCTAGTCTGGGAGAGGGGGAGCCAGGTGAGAATAGGGCAGAAGACCTCAGCAGGTATGTAGTAGTTCTCATAATCCTCTTACTCCGCTCTGTGGGTTCTGGACTCCCTATGTAACGGCTACCAAGGTAAGTGTTTTCCTGGAGGTGAGGTAACCGCAGGGTTCAGAGGAGTGAGTGGTCGATGGTACAGACAAGATGGAGGTTCACCCTGTGTGATAAAATGGTGGCCTCTTGTGTTGTTTTCAACTGTGTGAGGAACAGGGAACAGACTGAGGCTCAGGCTAGGGCAGGTCCAGTCAAACAGGCCGAGGCCAGTCCGGCAGAGTGGATCCGTGTAGTAGCTGGCTGGAGAGTCCTTCCTGTGTCGCCATTAAAATCACTACCGACTTCCTTCATCTGTGAGTGAATTTTCTCAAACAAAAACTGGTTCTGAAAACGTATGTGATAAATTGGGTCAGGTTGCTAAATGTATACAGAAACTACTCCAAACTGCTTTCATGCCAATTTTTCAGAACTAATTTGCAGACGTCATGATGATAATGATGTTGTTGTCGTAAAAATGTTTTGGGTGAACTAGCAGACACGTTTAAGCATGAGAGAGACAATAAAAAGAGTTTTCCAGAAGTTGCTGGGGTAAGGGATGAGTGTCATTCTGAATCCAGTAGAACCTCACTTCTCTATTGAATTCATGTCAGGGGCCATACTTGTCAAGGTGCTAGTTTTTACATTCTCTTCTGTGAGATTGCTGTGTTTTTTACTCTGAATTTGGCATCTCTTTCCTTCCTCCGCGAGACTTGAAACCATCATTTCATTCTGTATTAGGGTACGCAAGCGTCTACGAAACGTTTCATTTGCAGTTAGTCGTAAATAAGCTCAATCCTTCATAGGCGAAATCAATAGAGCATTATAGTTTCAAGCAGAGCCACATCTTTCGCTTATCTCCAACAGCATTTGCTATAGAAATCCCAGGTTGAACACATAGCATGGAGCATGGTTTATTTTATGTGTTGTAATGCTCGAAGGTCTAGCATTATAGTATAAATTCTGTAGCTGATGGAGATTAATCTACATTTCCATAGAGAAAATGGAAAGTGCAGAGTTACAGGTATTACTTTTGTAATGGGTAGGACCAGGAGTTTCCCAGTTAAACCCATGACCTTGTAGTGATAAAGGTTTTTCAGAAAGATGTGATGTAGTGTGCTAAGAATGTTACGTTATGAAACCTCTCACTGGGCTTTCAGTGACACTCGGAGATGTTTTGGGGTGATTTGCATAGGTGGAAGTCATTCGGGGCTTTTAACTTGTAAACCTGAAGATGATGATTTACCTTTACATTGCAGTCTGGTTTAATCTGGCTCCAGTTATCGATGTCTAAATGAATTAAGTTTAATTCACTGTGGCGAGAGCTGACATTGAACCACTGGAATCCATTACACTTAAAGCTTCAGCCCTTCACTGGACTTTAGCCCCTGTCATCATTCAAGGTCCCAGAGGGAGACAGGGCGGCGCATTCCTGAGGTCTGCTCAGCCTTAACTCTTCAGAGTCCCAGAAGTCCCCTTGTCACGTGGAACCTGAAATGTGGTCCACAAGAGACGAGCACTCCACTGCTGCCTTAACCCAGCACAAATGCCACCATATTTTGTTGAAAGTTGAAAGGACTCCCGCCTTTATTAGAGATGTCTCATGGTTGTTAATGGCAGACTTTCACTTTCATGTCTCGTTGTCGGTGCTCTCATTTTGTTCTCTTCTCTCACTGTCTGTCTTAGTGTTTTTTTTTACTCTCCTTATAACTTGTAGTTTGTCATTTTCTCTCTCATTCTTAT
Organism: Microctenopoma steveboyesi; assembly: GCA_032359275.1. Classification (NCBI taxonomy): domain Eukaryota; kingdom Metazoa; phylum Chordata; class Actinopteri; order Anabantiformes; family Anabantidae; genus Microctenopoma; species Microctenopoma steveboyesi. The sequence goes on along the minus strand of JAUMHF010000007.1, from coordinate 4,395,100 downwards.
ACCTTCATTTTTTATTCTTGTTGTACCTGCAGTGGTTTTGGAAAGTAACCCGACTACACTCATACTACATTCATATATTTATTTTTTTCATTACTAATACAAAATTGACACATATTGTCCTGAGTTAAAATGGACATCTAGAACATGACACGAAGGAGACACAGGACGCACCCTTTATTTATTTCTTTGGCAGCAGTTTCACCTGACCTTTAATAGTCTCAGATTGTTTTTATTTGGGCCCACTGTGGGGACCACATAAAGACAACGAGTCTTTTCCTGAAGCCACTAGGAAGAATGCGTGCTCATAATTGTTTGGAGATTGGATTAACGACGTGACCAAGAGCAAGATATGTAATAATGACTTGAAGCAGACATATGTTCTAAAATTCTTCATATCATCTTTGTTATGTTATTCTGTGCTGTTTGGACAGCCTTTGTTAGAATGGTTTTACATCTGCAGTGATTTCTATTTTGCCATGTTTGATTGATGGGGAAGGAAACTGGTGTTCTGCTTGATAGGCCAATGGCCCTTCCTGGCCCTCAACTGAGCTTGGTAAAATTCAGATGTTTCCAGCCTTCTTTTTCACAGTGATGCCCAGTGTGTTCCTGAGAACTTCTATTGATTTAGCTATTTTCTACACTCCTCCATGGATCTGTGCCTCAACACAGTCTTCGACAGAATTCATAGCTTAGAGAGAGATTTTCTCGCTCTGGTACTGTATGTACTTTGAACTTTGGGGCATTGTTTACTCTACTGTGAGCCTGTAATTTATGTCCAACCTTCCAGCCTCTAATCACTTTGTAGCCACATTTTAGCCATGCTCCAATAAAATCTTCATTTTTTTCTGCACGGTAACAATCAATTTCAGAATTGATGTTTGTGGTTCTAATGAGTGTGGTTGTCTATTGCATCATTGTTATGATGTATCACTGGTGGCTAAATGTTATCCAGACCCACCAACAAGGGGTCTGGATAACATTTGAATTTGTGTCTCTGTGTACACACTTCTCTACTTCCACGAGTAGCTTTCAAAGGGAGAAGAGGGCAGTTCTTGCCGTGCACTTTAGATAAGGCACAGCAGGAAACTCTCTTCATCCTTCTCCAAACATCTCGCCACATAACATTCAGCTTCCCAAAAGAAATAGTCCCCAGTTATTCAAAAGCCACAGAGCATTGCCCAAGCACACTGTATGTGCAGGAATATGAGCAACCATTTGACTTTTACACTGGTAAAACAGTGCTTCTCGACTGAATACAGTGGTGCCAAAGTGAGTGGTGACTGGACCTGCCTGGTCTAACTGGGTGATTGTGTGGCTCGTTTAGTGTGAAGTGATTAGACACTCACTCACTAATAAAATCAGAGGGATTCACTCCCTAGCATTTTTGGGAGCGGCTGGTCACACACATTGACTTGTAATCGACGTGGCACGGGTCCAGTCAATGGCCGGATCGTGCCGCTGTTGAGGCTCAGTGAATGAAACGAAGGCCAAGCAAAAGACAATATGTCTTAGCTTTCTGAGGAGGAGATTACAGACGGGGCGTAGGGCTCTCTGTAGTGGTTGGGTGCAGGAATTCATCATGAGAAAGTAATGATCCAACAAATTGTTTGGTTTATTGTTTTTTCTCTTAGTAAAACACCACTTATGCAAACGGAGCACTTTGACCAGAACGGTGAGATAATAGGAAGATGAGATGAAGTCAAGTGAACGAATAATGGCTGTTTTCCATGTGTGGCTCTGTGAGGCAGCGTCGGAGCATCAAGAGCAAGAGCAGCAAGATCGTCACCGACACGCAGCCCCGAAATACCACGCTGTCGCACAGAGTGAGACTAGACTGTACCGAGTCGGACATCGGTGCTTCTACGCAAAGCTTCAAACTGTTATTGCTTCAGCTGATTCGAACACCGTAGCGCTGTCAAATCTGGGAGATCAAAATGTGTGTGTTTACAAACTGGAATAGGAGTGTGTTACGTGATTTGCAGAAACCCTGTGGTGTTAAACCCTGAGTGATGTTAATGAGTCATTGTTTCATAGGCTGCTGTGTGGAGGGAGATAGAAACTGGCACGCTTCAGGGTATGGAAAGGATCCGTTATATCAGACCCTTTTCTCCACACTCATCCAGATCTCATCCACACTCATCCTGCCTCTTTCCAAATAGAGGTACACATGTGCACGGGCTCACCTAATGCTTGACTATCATAACTGCCTCCTCGACATCAAAGCGAAGTTGATAAACCAGACGCTAATGCCAAACGCAGATACAGGTGTGCGAGTGCACAGACACAAATAAGGATAGGCAGGGACGTTTTAATGAATTCACCCAGAGTTTGATTTTGTGTATTTTTATCCATTCCATTTGTGCGTGTGCCCCAGTGTCATGCTACGGGCCGTGAGGTACTTTTACAGGTGTTTTCAGTTTTCTCATAAGCTGACAGTCTGACAAGCATAATAAATCTATCGGAGAAATGCAGCTTAGATGTTTATTCAAATGCAGTTATTGTGGTGGAGGAGTGGATTAGCAACTCTCTTCCTTCACTCAGAAACTATTGATGAGGTTTGCTCCGGCTACGCTCCTACGTGCTGCAGTGGAGCTCCTCCATTGCCAAAATAGACCTCCCAGTTATTATATTTTATTTATAATGTTTTATCAGGAGATATGTTGCCTTCCAATACACCAGTCGCAAATACAAAGGTATTCCAGTTTGGGAAACCAAGTCGTGTGATGTCTGTTGATCTTTCTGGACATCCATCGACGTCCTGTAGCTACAATACTGAGACCTTCTATACTTTAGTTTCCATGTGGCAGTCTGGCTTAATTTTTGTTAGACAAAAGGTTTCCAACACTTTTTTGAGTTGCCCAAACGAGCTACAGGGGGTAATAAAAACACTTGAAAACACTGGCTCAGTGTCTCATTCAGGGGCACGAAACGGTAACAATGGAGAGTAAATAAGAGTAAATATTTTCATCAACGGATTATGCCTGCTTTAGTGTTCGCTTGTTTCATTACTAACACGTGCTGTGTGTGTGTCTTTCTTCCTGAATGTGTCTTTCAGAACACAGCAGTGGGACGATCCGTGTACATGGTGAACGCCACAGATCCAGACCAGGGTACTGGGGGTAGTGTTCTCTTCTCCTTCCAGCCTCCTTCTCCCTTTTTTGCTATCGACGGGGCCCGAGGCACCGTCACCATCGTCAGACCGCTGGACTACGAGACGACCTCAGCCTACCAGCTAACTGTCAATGCCACAGTCAGTGTACACACACACACACACACACACACACTGTATATGTTCTACAAACCTACTTTGTCTGTCCAATCAATACAAATTGAGATTTAAACATTGTACTTGTTTCTCTCAGGATCAAGACAAAGTGAGACCTTTGTCTCGACTAGCCAACTTAGCCATTGCCATCACTGATGTTCAGGACATGGACCCCATTTTCAACAATCTTCCCTACAGTACCAACATAGAGGAGGATGTTCCCCTGGTCAGTAATACGCTACTCTACAGTGGTCGCTCACTGCCCGCGCCGGTGTTATCTTCTCTGTGATCCATTTCTTTCTCTCTCATCCTTCTCGTTTGCCAACATGTTCCACATCTTCCACCCCATCACTCACCCAGCTCCTGCGGTCCCACGTTCATACGCATTTTAGATTATTCTGGAGGCCTTTGGAGCAAGTACAAACAAAATACAGTTTAAACGGAGACCCGAGTTTCATATTGTGAGCACAGGATGGGCCACCTCTCGCACTCCCCCACGAGACTCCCCATCCCCAGCTTCATACTGCCCCGCAGGTGTCGGAGACTGTAATTACTGTGGGAGATTTACACCCCTTCAGGGATGCGAGGCCTGTAGCAAAGGTCACTGTGGTTATTGGCTTTAACTCACCATGTGACTTCACATGCTCGTGGTGCTCCATGTGTGTGAAGTATATGAACTACTAAGCAGTGGGGTCTCAACATGACTTTACCTCTATCTTTGTTGCAGGTCTGTTTGTAACACACTGAGTGCCTGTTTCCATGTACACCATTACCTTCCTTCCCCTGACTCCGTCCTCCAAACTCCCAGGTGGCTAATGGTCCAGCTATTGATGTTTTTCACTCGTAGGGAGGGAATTACACACAGGGGCATAATACCGTCTGTCCTTATTTCTGTTCTCTCTCACTCAGTCCCTCACCCGTCTGGGGGGGGGGGGGGGGGCGGGGCGGG
>JAUMHF010000007.1:4324240-4390876 GCA_032359275.1 Microctenopoma steveboyesi | reverse complement strand
TCCCTCAACCTTCTGAGCCCCCCCCCCCCCCACACACACACACACACACACACACACACACACACACATGCTCAAATACCCACCCACATGCTCAAATACCCACCCACACTCTCTTTGTCACTGGCTTGTATGCTCCATAGTAGAAATGTCAAGTGCTACATTTGCATGCATATTAATGGGGCGTGACGGAGTCCCTGCCCGGTGTCTCCCGGTCTCCCTGATTCATCAACTGTCACCAGGAAGGTCACCACAGGAGGCAGAGGATGGGGAGGTGTGAGACAGGAGAAAGAGAAACAGGTGTTGGGGACAATCAAAAAAAAAAAAGCTAAAGGAGAGAGGAAGAAGCAATGTGCAAAGTTGGAGGCGGGAGTTAAATAGTGCAGCATTAGGTTGGATCACAGAGTTGACTTTGCTGAGTGGATTCCAGATTTTTCACTGCAGCGGAGCAGCACTGAGCGACGGTGACACTGCCTTGGAGTTATGTAGTTCTTGCCTCTAACAACAGGGGGCAGCATATAATCCTGTCACACTGACAATGTAAGAGAAGGTCACAGCAAAGCTGTGTAATCTGAAGCTGTTACCGAGCCCCTGTGACCCTGCGACAAACACACACAGGATAACAGTAGTGCTTAAAGAGAGACACAGGCGTACACGCCAGTAGTGTCACCGCACACACACACACACACACACACTTCAGTGCCCTAATGGTATTCTAACAGACATGTGTCATTTCCATTAGGCAGTGTTTGGCTGTGATAAGCTGAGGGTGTACAGTGACAGAAAGTGTGTCAACTGCTCTCAGGGCCCATGACATTTACACGTAAAGGGATATCAAACTTGGATCCCTGTCATAGGTCATTTCTCTCTCACACACAAACACACAGACAAAACAATTTCTGCCTCTGTCCCTCTGTGTTTTTCTGTCTGTTTTTTTTTCTCGTTCTCTAACCGATCAGCCCATCATCCTTAGAAAAAACCCTGACAAAGGAGTCCAAGGAGAAAAAATGTTGAGACGAAATCACAGGGCAAGGTTTTTTAGCTGTTAGAGCTGTGAATCCACGCTGCCTAGAGTGACATGTAAGCCCCATCTAGGACAAACACAATTTGGCTGTCAAATCAATGAGGAGAGAAGAGAACGGGTTGGGGGGTAATGCACTGTATAGCCAGAAATGAAAGGATGAAGAGGATGGAGAGGGATGTCGGGGTGCGTTTGGAGAGATGCGCTGGTGTAGAAGAGGGGGGTGGTGTCTTTGACGGCTGATTGAACAAATTCCGCTTGTATGGACGGCTAGAGAATATTGCTTGTATTACTTCAGCATCACTTCGTTTCCTTACTTGCTCTCTCTGTCCCTTATTCCCCTCTTACTCTGTGCCTGGATCTCTCATGTGTGTGTCTGCACGTTTCCCTCTCAGCTGGCGCTCGGTGTGAATCAGTCTCTCTAAAAGGCTTATAATTGATTCTGATGTAATTGGTCAATGACAGGAGATGTTTTGGCAGAAATGGAGCATAAACACATCTCAGACACAATTTGCAGGATCAATGGGATGCAGCCTGCTTGGCTGCGAGTGAGAGAACTATGGGAGGAGTGGGGGAGGGACGGGGTGGGATGACGAGAGAAGGAATGGAATTTGGAAGTAGGCATCCATCGTCTCTCCATCGCTCTCAAAATAGGGTTTTTTAAGCATCGCCACCATTTCTGACTGTGGCACGAATGCTGAGATAGCTCAGCAGATCAAAGACTTGAAATATTCAAATAGCTTTTTTTCTTACTTTCTTTCTCTGCTTTTGTCGAGATGGCGACTCATTGGCTTGGCTGGAGAGGTTTGAAACAAGGAAAGAAGAAATAACCCTCATCGAAATGCTAATAACACACTCTATAATGAAAAATACAGTAGTTTGTGATTTCCCTGCCTTAAGGTTACACTTCCTTTTTTCCCTTTCCAGTGTTAAACTACAACAGAGCAGTGGAAATCCAGTTCTCTAAAAGGCCACAAATGCAATTTTCTGCACATAGCAGAGTCCAAATAGCATAAAATAGAAATAGGATTATTTTATTTGCCAGTAGCTGTTTACTGTGATACTAGGATGTTGTCATTGATAAGGGCCAGATTAAAGTGGAAACTACTGTAGAAATACTAAAAATGTGACCGAGGATTACATGCAGCTTATACAGTGTACCTTATGTATGTGTGTGTGTGTGTGTGTGTGTCTGCAGGGATACGAAGTGCGGAAGATAACAGCCATTGACCAGGATCTTGGCCGACCAAGAGGCATCGGCTACACCATCTTCTCAGGTCTGAGTCACATAATCAATCTTAACATCCACAGCATAGAGAGGGGAATCGATCACTTCTTATCATAATCCCACAGCAATAATGGACAAGTCTCATCAAGCACAACAGTCAATGACAGCAGAGAGCAGCACCTCAGAACTGGAGAACAGGCTTTGCTGTGAGCAGTTGTTAATCACTGTTTGGTGCAGTTGTGTGGAAGTCAGAGTTCATCTTGCGTTATCGTTCGCATGTTGGCTCGTGCCATCAAAACAGGATTATTAATTTGTCAGACCTTCTGCTCGAGGGTGATCTCATGATTATAGTTTTTCTCAGGTTGTTTCCTAGGTGTGTTGCTTTGTCTGTTCTGATGGGTATGTCATACCCAACGAAACAAATAGTTGAGAGGACATGTTTGTGCTAATGACCAACATTATCAGACCTTCTAAACATTTGAACTGGAGTCAGAGATTATTCCTCAGAAGTTTACTTTAAATTAGATGAGAGGAAGCTTCAAGTTTGTGCGGCGCTGATAAGGCTGTAGCAGTGATCCCGCTTTATTACTCATGAACTTGCCAAGGATGTGATGTTTGTGCCTGCCAGTTACTCTGTCTGTCTGCCAGGAAGATATCATAAAAACTCATGAACAGATTTCCATGAAACCTGCTGGACAGATTGACCTTGAGACAAGGAGCTCCAGGTTAGAGTTTAGAGGTTTTGATCCGTATCTAGGATTGTCACTTTTACACTGGTAGGTTGTTATTTAACCTTATCTCTGTAACGACGCAGAAATGCAAACCTGATTCCAAATCCGTTTGGTAAGTTTGCAAAATGAAGAAATCAACATAAACTTTTAATGAGAAAAATTTGGAGTGTAACAGCAAGTTGGAAAAGCATCAAGTGTCGGAGGAGGTTTTGTTTTTGTGCTGTGCAGCACGTTAATGATTACACACTACAATGCTTAAAGTTGAAGGTACAGTATAGTGGAGATGAGTTAATGATACTTCACAGTCCCTTTTGCGGTCTTCAGCACACACTTCAGTTTATTCTGCCCTGACCAAGGTCAGTGGTACAAAAGATCATCTAATTACACAGACTGACGTTTGTGGTGCTAACGAACTTATATTTATCACAGAGGAGAAGCTAAAGGGAGGACTCATAATAGTAATAATAATAATTAGTATAAAATAACCAGAAACAAATTCACCAGATATTCTTTATCTAAGTGGCAAAGAGAAGACATGAGGATTACGAGACGGCCCTCCTCTCTCCTTACCTCTCCTGATAAACTTCTTCCTATGAAGATAAAACACACGTTTGACTCTGCAGTCCCCGCATGCTGCAATGCTGCTTAAATACCGTCCGCAGGGTGTTTTCACCACAATCAACGATTCGATCCTGAAGGACGAACAATCCCACAAAGATCCTTCAAGACTGAAACATCGATCTCTGCGGTGGGGGGGCAAAAAAAAACACCTGCCGTGAAGATTACAGCTGTGTGTGGACTGTGTCTTTTAAACTCTGCATGCCCCTGTCAAGACCAGAATGGCCTGGATGGAAGGACATCGGTGCCTCCAGTATTGCCAGCTGGCTGATAAGGGCTGGCACTGCTTGATAAGTCTGTTGCACCATGGGAATTTTGGGTGATGAAGATATTCATTGTTTTGCCATCTGCTGAGTCACTGCCTGACCTCACCGCTGAACAAAGAAGTTTGACCCCGTGTTTGTGTGCATGTGTGCAGCCACGTATTACCCGTGGGTGTGTGAGTCCATAGTGTCCTGGTGCACCTCTTCATGGAGCTCAACATAAACACTTTGCTCCTATTCAGTGCACACACCTACTCAGTCTTACTTACCATCTGCTGCCACATGTTGTATTGTTGTGTGCTGTGTGTTGTTTTTTTTTTGTAAAGTTGAAGGGCTGAGTTAAGCTCTAGAGGAGAAGAGCATTAAAAAGACATTAATTAGGTGGTGCGATGTATTCCCAGTCATTGCAAAATCAAGAGTTATAGCAACACACTAAGCCCTTATGGAGATGGAGCCAGTGGGCTTGATAAAATCATTATAAGTTTTAAAGATAATGGAAGTTGAAGGGTGGTGCAGTGCCAGGAGATAAAGGTGGGAGGCTAAGGTTGTCAGATGATGGGTTTTTTTTTCATACCATGAATGTGAGTTTCCGCGTTTTTTTTGGGGGGGTGTGTGTGCGTGTCCTTGTGTGTGCGGACTCGCACACACGACTCTCTATCCAGGCTCATGTGTTCTGCAAAAGTCAGATTAGTGTGAAAGCGTTTTTTTCTGTTTGCAGTCTTGAGTGTGACTCCGCACAACACCACACCAATCCTGCCTTCCTGCTCCTCGAGTGTCCTCGGAGTGCGCGGCTCAGTCCTGCGGGAATCGTCTCATTAGTTCAGTAATTAAGATAAACGAGGTTTTAATTGCAGCTGTGATTTATGCTAATGATTGTGGGATTCAAGATGAGGATTTCCTCTCTCTCCTCCAATCAGAGCCCAGATCTGGTATTTAATGTGTAAAAGAGATGGTATCACAGCAGCACTCTGCTTCCAGTGCTGCAGTTTTTATCCTAGTGGAGATTCAAGGGAGTGGTTCTGATAGTAATAACGTGGTCCACAAGATGTTATGTATATGCTATAATGGACCTCTGAGTGAATATCATTATCATCAAAAGCTCCAACCATGACCTACAGGTTCATGAGGCTGGGACTTCCATAGACTTTTTGCTAAGCCCTTAACGATGCTGAACGCAAACACATGTTCTAGAAAAGTTGATTACCTGATTTACTAATACTCTCTACTATTACAGAGGATTGTTTCATTTCTATTTGTGTTTCTTATTTTATGTACGTAAAACATCAACACAATCCACTTAATGATTCACGTCCCCGAAGATCTCGGTTGTTATTTACAATGTATTCATCAAAGGTCAAAGATTAGCCTAAAACAACTGAAACTAAATCAAGGGTCTTAGAGATTTGTGTGATGAATTCCTTTGTAAGTCTTTTCTTCAGTTCTGACAAAGAAGAAGAATCCACTTTATATTAGTGATCAGATCAAAGTTGTGGAGGTGCTCAGGCAATATTCACTGTTATCTAACACGCGCTGTCACTACTCGTTTTCCCTTTCACCTCTTTTGGTGTAAAAGTGTCACCTCAAAAACTCCACAAAGTGGAGTGGAAGTCATGTTTTCTGTCACATTGTAATTTGACCGCGCGCAGAAATTCTGTTCTGTTCTGAAAATGTTGAAACTTTAGTTAAGCTAAAACACAAAGCAGCCTGTGCAAACTCAAAATACAGTTTTTAGATGTTAATTTTGTTTATTGAAGCAATTAAGTTGTCTAACGCGTATCTAACACAGTATATCACCCCTGTGAGAAAGTAATTGCCACCTAGACTGTTTCTGCCACTTTTACCAGCAGCAAATGTAAAAAGATCCCGTAAATAGCTTGCGATCTGTTTTTCACATTGCTGTGATAATATTATGGCACGCCTCTTCTTTGCAGAACTATTTTAGTACTGAGACCACTATTCCACACGGTTTCCATATGGTTTTTCTGTGCTTATTTTTTGAGCCAGAGGATTTTGGACATTTTATATCATTGTTTTGCTCTGAAGCGAAACTGACAGTGAGCTTTAATTATAAGACATTGATCAGAACAGTTTCCTGGCATAAAACCACCTTTACCTTTGCTTCTGGATAAAGTTTGGTTATCAGTGATTCCTCTTACAGAGATTCAGTCTCATACGAGAGATTTGCTGTGCTTTTAAAAGTCAGCCTAGCATCTCGCAGAATAAAAGGACCCCACAAGCCCTTCCTATGAGCTCCTTGTTTATCTGTGTTTGCTTACTTGTATCTCTCAACACACACAAGCACAACTAATCCCATCTTAAGGCCTTTTCCATTTCTACCCTTTTCTTTCATTTTAGCTGATTCTTCATTCTCGTTGCGTCAGCTCCGTGTTGGGAAACAGCTGGCAGAATTGATGGCATTGGATTTTAATTTGCAGCAACCAAAGCAGGATAATTGTGTTGGTGAAAAACGATAACTTAATTTCTGGAGTTTGTCAGAAGCTGTGGAGGGAGTCTATTTACAGTATTGCATTGGCACAGACACAGTGCAGCCACAGGCATCCACTGCCTCCTGTGGCCTCTGTCTGGGGCAGCATGTGGACAACCTGTTTGACTGGTTTGACCTCATATCCCAGCTTCTTCCCAGCACACAGGTCAGACAGGTATGGCTGTGTCTTCCCCGTCTGGACAGACTGATAAGTAGTAAAGACGATTATTTCCCCTCGTCTGCCTTTCCACACATACAGTATCTTTGTCCGTCAGTACTGCGTCCCCCCCCGATTGCCCCGATTCCATGCTGCTACTACATAACTTATATCAGCAGGCATGCTGTAATATGGACAAGGCTAATACCTGTTATTCTGTGGGGAGCTCTCATTGTGACTGCCGCGTCGCTGGGATTTCTCTGGGTTTTCAATTAGACGCTTGGAGGCTCTCAGCAGCCCGTTGCTATGTAATCTCTCAGAGAAGACAGATAGCCTGCAGGGCACTGATCACAACACAACCCAGAGTCTAGCAGTTGTGTTCACAATCAAGTTCAGAACTCACCGGCTATGATATAATTCTCATACAATCCCTCATTTCCTCTTTTACGTTCTCCTCCTCCTTTCGTTCAGTCAGTTTAATATGAGCTGATGAGTTTTTTTCAGTCCGCCCACGTTCCACTGTCACTACTTAAAATTAGAGCATAGATGTTGTGTTAAAAAAAACGTATTTGAACACCCAGACCAGGAAGTGTTTAGTGACAGTGAAATGTGTTACATTAACAGCTGCAAAGACATTTGTCACAGAGGAAAAAAAAACATATGTGGCTTCACCTCGATCAGTCCGAGAAGCTACTAAAAGAGAGGAACGTGTCCGAGAAGCTGCTGCTGTCCTTCTATCGCCGCACTTTCTCTGCACATGGTTCTCCAGCTGCACAGTAGCACAGAGTAAAGAGCTTCACAGGGTCATTAGGCTCGCTCTGCGAATAGTCAGCTGTCCCCTGCCCTCACTCGAAGAACTTCACAGTTCCTGTTGTGTCAGGAACGTAAAGAAAATTCTTCACAGCCAGGACATGTGCTGTTTGAACGCCTGCCCTCAGACGTTTCAGAGGGACTAGTGCAATATTCCATTATATGAAACAGTGTAGGATCTTATATTGTTCCATTGTCTTAATATCTGTATTTATGTATTGTATTTTTAACTAGAGTGACTGCGTTCTATTCCTGCACCTACATCTCATGTACAACGTCTCATTGCTACAATGACAATAAGGATTCAGATCTATCTGTAGGATAAAAGAGATGCTGTTGGCCTTTAAGAAAATGTAACCCCAGCTAACTGCGTGTGAACAAGCGCATTTCCAGATGTCAGACCCAGTTTTGTCTGTTGCTGCTTTCCAGCCAGCTGTTGCTTTGTTAACAGTGTGCAGAAACAGATTTTGTGTAATCTAGCGAACTACGACTTTACTCTCAGAGACACTACATTTTGAACACATGCTCAAACGCAGACACACTCGCACACAGTTTAGCCATGATTTACTCAAGATTTGCACATATTAAATCACATGCAAACTTGATAACATCCGCAAGCTGATCTAAGTCTACAATAAAACGAGCTTAGTAGTGCACCCTATGGATTTTTGCACCCTGGCCTTCATATATATATATATATATATATGCAAAATGCACAAAATACAGGAAGGAGAAAATGCAAATACATATGCACTGTGATGCGAATTTATCAAGTCTAAAGGCAATTTGCAGTGGCTGGGATTGCGTCTGAATTGAATACCTTTGAAACCAGGTGCAGTTTGCTTATGCATGTGGGACTGGTGTTATTCTGGAGGAGTAGGATACAAAGGTGTAATGAAGGAATGCAGACAGACTGTGTGTTTACCACTTGTTTCAATATCTTTGAAGTGATAAATAAAAAAATACAAACATCTGTCTAATGAGCCAATGTTGAAGCTCACTGGTGGCAGTTGGAGCTCAGTCGGCTCAATGGGTTAAGCGTCAGAATGGGATGTAGAAGGTTGCAGGTTCGAACCCTGTCTGACTCCTTGGTATGATCTGCCTATCTGAAATGTGCACACTCAGGATGCACTGAATAAGCCAGATGCAACCTTTGGACAGTTACTGGCCTCCCAAGTGTTTTAGCATTGATTGTGTTTGTGAAGTGTTTCTTTCCTGTTTTACTGAGATTTTGTTGTTACAGTTCATCAAAGTGATAATTAGCCTCTACCACTAACAGTTGTAATTCCTCTAGATCAGTTTTTCTCATGCATTTATGCTGCTCATTCTCTAAACTCTGCATGACAAACATCAGTGAAATGTGCAAATTCCTCATTTACATATGGCCGTCTCCTCCATGCTTACACCTTTAGTCAATGTCTCTTATAGACAAACAGTTTTCAAAATTTGGTATAGTGTAATTCAGTCCTAAATATTTGGGTTTTATCAAATTAGGGCCACCATGGAACATCATGGCCGATAATATAAACCTGAATTTTTTTTTCCTTCTTTCATTGTAGAGACCCATAGTCATGATCATTAAACATCTTGGTAATTGGACAGAGTACTTCAGGGGACAGGGTCAGCTGTGCGGGGACTTTCCACAGCTTTTGTCTTTCACACTATACATCATCAGCTTGTTGATCTACCTCTAGATTCAGCAAGTGGAGATTCTATTCTATAGTGTTCAGTAACCGCAGTATAGTACCTGGACAAAAAAGGAAACCGCTTTCAACTCCCATGCATTGTCTTAAAATATTTGTCCTTGAACGTTTTTTTGAAGAAAAACTTTTGATAAAACTAGTTCATTGAGTATTCATGAAATGCAGCTTGCCTGCCAATGGCGAGACACCCACAGGGCCATTATCACTCGGCATCACGCACACAAAAACACATACATATGCACTGGTAGCTGTCACACACGGAGGGGTGTGTGGAAATGCACAGATGAGCATGTGCACAAGCAAGTCAGTGTAACTTAAGCTTGTCATTTAGACCTAGAAGTGAGAGTAGTTTGAAGACAATAACTAAAACCTCATCATTAACATGATTTGCCTGGAGGCGTAATCCTTAAAAGTGACACTAATTTGTGTACATTTAGCAAAGTACATAAAATCTTAGCCCCGAGACTCCGAGCACTGGCTGCGTGCCATATCGCATTACTAGAATGTACCAGCGCCCCCGTGATTTTGTCACAAACAAGAGAAAACAGTTGTCACTAACTTAGTCATGGCGATTACACTTAGAGAACTCCTGTTTCAGATGTCCTCAAAAGCTCATTGCTCTGATAAAGTCGTCTACTTGTCACACGCCCGATTGAACTCATCACATAAAAGGCCTTTTTTTTTTTCCTCCTGTTTTCTTGGGCTGTCCCCAAATAGTAACTACACATGTTTTAAACTCGGCACTCTCAGTCTCTCCCATTTCCAGCCTCTCTATTTTTCTGTCTCCACGTTCTTTGTAGGCAGAATTTCAATGAGGAAGCTGTTCTCTGTGAATGAGTGTTGCCTTCATTGATTGTGAAGACGCTAAACGTGTTTGTCAAAATGAAAGAGGCACCCGTGCTTTCTTTATGCTTTGGTAATACAGAGATTATTCAAAGTGACAAATTACTATGTTGAATTACTATTATTTTCTATTATTATCTAATGCTCTATACTAAATTTACACCTCATGGGAATAAGAGCGTTTCTGTGTGCTGACTTGTAGACATTTCTAGACAAGTATGACTGAATTTGAGAATGGTCCCCACACTAAACAAAATCCTGGCATGATGTCTCATTTTCCAGTCCAGTACTGTCTGTAATGTGAGAGCATGGCTAATGCCCTGCAGACTCACACTCTGCCATTTAGCACCGTGTGGACACACACATTATCCTCCACTCTGTGCCGATGTCAACCCACATGCAATAGATAAACGCTACATGTATGTCAAAAAATCAGTAAAAAGCATGTTTATTTCTGCTGAATTTTGTGTGCGTGTGCGTGTGCGTGTGCATGTGTGCGTGCGCGTGCGAGAGACAGAGAGAGAGAGGGAGTGTATGAGAATGACCCGGTGGGTCTAATCACTGCGCCCAGGCACATCACTGGAGAACACTTTCTATCAGCAATTAGAATATGATTATATACTCTCTCTCTCAGTGGGACCTGTGAGTCACTTTGTAATTTCAGTCTGTCTCTTTGGTCAAGCTCGGCACACAGCCGAGCCGAGGTGGAAGGCTGTCTCGTGGAACCTGAAGCAGCGAGTCAAAGCTCTCTGCATATAGAGTCTAGGTAATACAGTGTGCTGTTGCCATGCACGTCTACCGATAGAACACCGCTTGTGTGCTTTTTGAGGAGTGTGTGTTTGTGTATATACTCCGGGAGCTCCCTGGCCAGGTGAGTGCCCAGTCGTCTGCGTAAGGAGCGGCTGTTGGAGTCGATTGGTATTCTAGTCAGGCCACTGAAGCTGACAAACTAATTTAGAGGCAAGATGCCCACGCTGAGTGGGTCTGAGTCCATGATGCACATTCCCAACACCAATCGTTATGACTTTAACGTCTTTCTCCTATTAGGAGAAATAAAAAAGTAACAACGCTGTAACGAAAGTTGTGTCAACACGTCGTTACTTCAGGATTATTCCATTGATCATAGGCTCCTCTTTTGCAAGCGGCCATTTGACGTTATTGATCCTCTATTTGTGGACTGTTCTGGAGTGTTCATTTTCCCTTTTATCCAATTTGGGAAGTGTTATTCAAACAAAAATGAGTCGTTTTCACGACTGCCAATAGCAACACATATTTCTGTTTGAGCAGCAAAGCTCTTTGGGGCTGTAGGAATCGCACCTGTCCATGAGAGCGCAGCAGTGCTAGAGGCATGTACTGAAGGTTGGGTTCTCTATCCGTGACCATCGACGCTTCCTAACCTTATTCAGGCCTTTATTATTGTAACCATGCCAACAGTAGTTCCCTAATCTAAACGAAGGTGTCATCTCAGCCCAAACATCACTCTTTTAACTCAGCCTTCCCAAACCACATGTAGGTCTATATTCAGGAAATGAATGACATTTAGAACATTTCCTTGACCCTTAGCTCATTTGAGAGTCTATTTGTGTTAGTATCTGTGTGTTTACTTAGTTACTGTTTACTATTTGATCTTGTTGAGACCTTTAGAAATCAAGCAGTCGTGCTACACTTAGAGTCTCTTCAGTCCCACAATGAAATAGGTGATGTAAACTGGATATAATCTGCAAAACTGTAGATTTTGACTCTTATAACTTCCTCCTTCTCTCCACCTTTTGGCCTCAATCCAGACTAATTACCCAGGGGCTCTGCTCTCTCTGCTGGCCTGGCTCCTCTCTTATACGCCCTCTCCATGCTCTTTGTTCTGTAGCCTCCCTCCTCTACCTTCCATCTTAGGTACAGGGCAATTATGGAGCAGCAAGTGGGGAGGGAGGAACATAGGCATGGGTTAATCTGTTGACCCTAGCCGTTGTGCACTGTAGACTTATCATCTGAGAATGTTTGTCTGGAGTCTAGACCTCAGCTATTACTATAAACTACCTGAAAGCAAGTGATTCCTAATCCCTTAAAGTGCAGCTGCAGGTTCAAAAATATATTTAATTCTCCATATTTTATTGAAACATATTTATTTATTTTTATTAAGTTGATCTTTGTTTAGGGAGACTACATGTGCAACCACAGTTTAAAAGAAAGGCGTTGTTTTACATTTCCTATGAATAGAGAACTTATAAAATTGTACTATAATTTAAATGAAAAGGCAGATTTAAGATGAAAGTACATCTGTAAATGTCAGTCCTCTCAAGGTAAACAGCTCAATAAAAACAAGAAGATTAAAAAAAGGAAAGTTTTATGAGATTATATTGTTGTAGTAGTTGATGGGAGTGATGGTCTGTGGACAGACAACTCTATAAAGCCTGTCAGGGATTAGAAACTGGTCAGAGATGTGTCCAGAATGAGAGAGATCTGTGGTTTCTATTTATAGCAATGAAGAGAGAGAGAAAATTAATTATGTTGCTGAGTATGTTTGCTCGTTTTCACCCAGATGGAAGATTCGCTGGGCTGTGTCTGTGTGAGCTGTCTCATTCAGACCCGTACGCTCACTTGTCCGCTTTCTACTCAACAGATTACCTTGATAACATTTGTACGTATGGAACACTATTATCTGCAGGTTGCACAGAGGCCTCGCAAACACAAATGCACAGAGAATCACAATGACTCTGTGAAAGCATGTGTAGAGTGGACGGGTGGGTGCGTGGAGGTCGCTGGGCAGTGGGGGGGGGGGGGCAGAGGAAGAGAACATTACCAGCACAGAAGTGAGGGCGATTGATTATATTTTCGTTTGTTGTCTCCATCTGCTGGGTGTAATTAGCAGACCACAGCCACAAGATGCCTGAGAGTGTGTCGGATGAAGAGTGGAAGAGGGGTGAGAGAGTTAACAAGGAGCATGTTAATTTGAAAAGGAAGGGAGGGAATAAGAAGAAAAAATGAGAAGATGACTCGAGTGGGTCTCAGTCTAATATTTTAACCTGCTTAACTGGAGTGAATAGAGAACACCCAGCACATTTGAACTTGGTAATGAGAACAGTGCAGCATTCATAATTTGAAACGATCCTCTTTGAAGGTGTGCATAGACTATAACAAAGTTAATGCACTTAATCGGTCCATGTGCAGCTATGCAGTTCAGAAGATGTGAGAAACGTGACGTGCGAACAGAGAAACCGATCAGTCTTGTATGAAATTGCATCGACTAGAGTTTTGTATCGCGTCGGTTCTGGGGTCAAACTTCTCCTACATTCGTTGTTACACGTTCATGATTTAAAGAAAACAACATAAATGCAATGCATCCATTAGTGAAAGCAGGCTGATCTGATGTGGAAGAGACGGCTTGTGGACTGCTTGGAGGTGTTGGGTCAAACTACAGCAGTCAGAGACGAAATACAGCGCAGCAGAAGCTACATTAATATCACATGACATAGAGAAGTGCACATAGCTCGTCCACCGTTTCTTTTTTCAGCAGCTCCTTGCTGCATCCCAGGGGTTATGTTGAATTATCCATTTGTTTGTCCGACCTGACTTTCTTATCTCCCTCTCTCTCTCTCTTTCTTTCTCTCCATCCATCTATCCAGGGAACACCAACAGTGTTTTCGCCCTGGACTACATCAGCGGGTCCCTGACAGTGAATGGCCAGCTGGACAGAGAAAACCCACTCTACTCAGCAGGATTCACTCTCACTGTCAAGGTGAGCTGATGAACGGGAGGCAGTTGGAGGGATTGTCGCAGCCTAGACAAGGGATCGAAAAGCGGTTTCATCAGTGGATCAAGAGAGAGCTTTGATATTAGCGCATTAAATCGATGCAGCGTCTGGGTTTAATATAGCCTCAAAGGACCTTCTAAGTGCAGTTTTTTCAGCCCGTCGCTCTTGTGTAGACGTACACCGTTCTAATAGGTGAGATTTCAAGGTCACAGCTTCACTTAAAAGCAACCAAATACAAGATCCCGCTGAAGCATGTTTGTCTAATTCTGTGTCAGAATGCCTCTGCTCCTCTGTGACAAAAGATGCATTCAAATGCCTCTATCGAGCTTGTCAGTGAAGGTGTTTGTGATTCTTTGATAATGTCCACATTCAGAGGCCTATTTTTCAGCAGCCAGGGAGGACAGAGGAGCGGAGGAGGACAAGATAAAGGAACAGGATTTAGAGTCCTCCTCAATTCTGAGTGCTCCTTTGTTCCTCACTTTTTCTTCCTTTATTCTTGGGTTGGAAGCAGGTGCTGTCTCTGGATCCCTCTGTCCCTCCACAGAGCCTAAAGCCTATTTAAGTTGACTTTTTAGCATGTCAGTCCTGCCCCACACTCCACCCACAGCCGTCCCACCTCGTCCACTCTTCCACTTTTTTTTTCCTGTAATTTTCTTCTCTCAGTATTGTACAGGAAGTGGCAGCCGCAGGCAGCAGGGAGGGTCTGTCAAATGGATTTCCAAGTGGCTGCTGCAAGCGGAAGGATTTGCGATCAAAGACCTGTTTTTTTTCCACTTCACTTGTAACATTGTGGATTCAGACGGTGGATCAGGTCAAACCGTTTGCACCTGTACTGCACAATAAGTGCCCATTAAGAGAAGCTAACGCCTCGCTAGCGTTTGCGTATTTGCAGTACTCATTTCACTGTAATTATTGTTAATAGCTTATTATTAGCGATAATAAGGTTGCATGGCACGTTTATGAGCGACCACTAAGATGCAGCTGCGTCTACTACAAATAGGATTCTGCCCAACGTATCCCCCTCTCCGTCTGTCTTTTTAATTAAAATCAATAATTATGAAGAAGAAAAGTAGAACAAGGGAAAGTGCTGAAAACGAAAAAATGTCACCCAAACATGTATTTACAAGATATGGATTTTTTTTTCCCTACACATTTTCTCTCTCTCCCGCTCTGTGTGTGTGTGTGTGTGTGTGTGTGTGTGTGTGTGTGTGTGTGTGTGTGCTTGTGCTTTCTTTGGTGGTGCAGCTATTGATTGTGATGTGCCACAGTAATACAACTAATTTCTCAACTTCAGACAGCTTAGATAGTGCTGAGTATATGGAGGTGGAGGTCAAGTGATTCAGTGGCACTGGGATGAGAGAGGCTAAACTACCTTGATTATCCAGAGACCAGAATGTTGTTCCTGCTCCTTCTCCTATTGCTTGTGACACGCCTCCGTCAATAAAAGATCCATTCCTATCTCCTTTTTTTTTTTTCATTTCAGAGGCTTCACATCTTCTTTACTCAGGCAACGAGAGTCCTTTTCTTTTAAATCTCATTGGCTATGTGTGGATGGTACATGTGCTGGCCCTCTCTTGGCCTCACTTTGAGCATATTTCTATGATTGCTTTCAGTCGGTCTGTCCACCTTTTGATCCAATAAATGAACAGCTGTAAATACCTGGCTGAGATTGTGTGTTGACCACCTCCATCTAAAATGACATTTTCGGTGCAATCAAATGCATCTTGTGTGTCCCTCGTTCTCTTTTAACCCACTCTCTCTTTTTCTCTCTCTACAAATGCCACTTTTATCCGCTGCCCTCCACAAGGCCACAGAGTTGAGAGACGATCGCAGTCCGTCGGAGGCCACGGTGATGACCACTTTCACCATTTTACTAATTGACAAGAATGACAACGCTCCGAAGTTCAACAGCTCTGAGTATCGAGTTCGCATCACTGAACTTGCGCAGGTGGGCTTTGCCCTGCCCCTCTTCATACAGGTCGAAGACAAAGATGAGGTGGGTTGATCACATCCTGATTGCTGGCTCGCTGGCAAACCGCTCACGAATTTCCTGTGATTATGCTGACGCTTGTATGTAGATAAGGTTGCAGCGACACCTCAGTGCCAAGATATCTCTCTGTAAGTAGAGATCTACCAAGTTAATGTCCATGTCACATTTTCTACCACATCTATCACAGCATCGAATAGTTGTAGGGGCCAAGAAATTAACCTGTAATCTCAAATATTAGGGGGTTGTTGAAGATCCTCACATTTTTTGTTCAGTCTAGGAAGATAAGCTATTATACAAGGCATCAATAAAGGGTTTAACAGTAAAAGCAGTTTGATTTACATTTCACTCTGACGAGATCTTGCAGCAAAGATGGCTACGCAAGTGAACGGCGGTATGTGTCTTGTGTTTTCTTTTCTGCGTGTTGATTTATCTTTTTTCTAATCGTGGGAGACAAAAAGAACATTAGCCACTCTAAAACTGCTTGCATGCAGAGATGCCTCGTGTGTAAGGTCTGTCAGCAGCAGTGTACAACGGCGTGCTTTAGTGTGTCCGCCACTTCCCATTAGCTGCATCTATCAACGTACTGTCATGACACACACTTACAGACACCAGCGCACGCGGGAGAACTCAAACACACGCCTCGTGCCTGCTCTGCCACTTCTTGTCTCTCTCGCTGTCTTGCTCCCTCCCTCACATGTGCACATGCTCGCTCACACCAGCACATTGCACTCGACTACAATTTAATTTGCTCTGGAAGAGATGGGATAGAGCATCAAATTATACCTAACGAGGAAAATCAATCACCTGGGTGCAGATAAGCTGAAAGCTAGTCAACTCTGATTGATTCAGGCACAGCAGCCGCCAGGGTGGAATTTGACAGATAACTGCAAGTCAAGTGGATAGAGAAAAAAAAGAGAGAGACAGACATACAGAGAGGAGAGGAGCGAAGTGGAGAGCAGGAACTCTTAAGAAAAATGACTGAACGGAAAGTAGCTTGCAATGAAGCAAAACCAGAAGTCAGAATAATTGGTGGAGCAGTAAGAAACAGAGAAGAGAGCGCGAGAAAGAAGGGCGAGATAGCAGGAGTATTCAGCAGCAGGTTTGTTTGTTCACTCCGAGGATGGCAGAGAGGGAAGTACTGCGAGCGCGTCACTGTGCGCAGGTGGGGTGACGACCCAGGCACCTGGCATGAGATAAGACGTCCCTCCTGTAGTTTGCACTCAGCACTTTGCCACCAGTAATAACGGCACTCAGTCGGAGCAGGCATTAACATTGCTCACCACCAACGGACGGAATAGCTCACCAAATAGATCTGCATTCTCCCAGTCTTGCGTTGTAACACTGCTGCCACGGTGCCAGATATACATCCGTCTGAAATGTTGCGTACTGCTGTTTTCCATCCTTTAAACTTGCACGTCAGTGCCGACACACACGCTCATTCACACCCTGCTACACCTGTGCCGTAATCTCATTTTTTCCAAGTATGAGGGATTATAGGAAAAGGCATTTCATTACTTAGACTATGACAAAAGTGGTAGTTACCTCTCACTGTCTATCTGCCACCGCCTTCATATCCCCTTCTGCATGGCTAGCATCTTTTCAACTTTTGCTGCTGGAACTTGTCACTGAACTTTGTGGCAGTCGCTTCTGACAGGGTGCTTTTAGTGGGGGCTTCTAAAGGCAGAAGCAAATGGACGGGCAATTACGTTTATGGGCATTTTGAGGTGACATCCCTGCATATTGGATGGTCTTTTAAATAGGAGTCATCAGCCACAATGGTTCTGCCAGAGATGAAAACAAAAACAAGGGGGCTATTTCTACCGCCGGCATAATGCCAATCGACCACCCCACCCGTCTTCCTCTGTCTGTCACAGCGGTTACGTGACTGGCCGCCCTGCAGCTTTATGTGTCAAGACGGGAGGGATCTAGAGACGTTTTCTCAGCTCAATACAGCCATGGGCTTTTCAGAGCTGTGATGTCATTACGAGCCCGACTTAGTTTATATTTTTCCCTCGTGTCTTTGTTTTTTACTATTTATCTGATAAAGGGAAATAAGAGAGGCAAAGGTTTATGGGTGCTCTTTTTAGAGGTAATTAAGACCACTAATCAAACAATTGTAACCTCACCTCATCAGTAATACAGCAAAAAATATTTCCTAATCAGACCACGTGCTCACGTGTCTAACATTGTCTTGGCAACACAAACTGTAATGAGTGTGAATCTGCACTGAGGAAGATAGTCATGGTTGTCACCGGGGATCACATCATCTCCTCTTTTTGTCTTGTAAAACACACATCATCATGATTAAAGCACACGGTTTCCACCTTCTTCACTGTCTGGGTAATCATACCAGTCGGACACACTGTATTCAGCTCTGTGAGCAGTGTATGGGGAATTATTCCGTGTTGGACTCAAACACCCATTTACATGGTGTGATAAGTGGAAAGAGGCGATTTATCTGCTTGAGATAAACTCAAATTCAGACGGGGAGATGAAGCAAACATATGCTTGTGCACTGTAATTTCATTTTAAGTCTTATTTGCACTAACCCTTTACCACACGTTTAGATGGTTTTGCTTACTGGCTCGCTCCTTCCTCCTCACCTGAGCACCGCTCTCCAGGTGAAATATGTAGTGGACCCTGAAACAAGTCTCTCTTTGCATTTTAGCTTCACCGACTACCGTTAAAAGCTTTTTCACCGGTAAATTGTTACGTGCAGCAGCAGCAAGAAGGGTTTTGTAATTATGTGTTCCAGCACATATAGACCGTGCCAGTTTGGTGTAATCACTGTCCTCTGACACCAAGATTCCATACACAGACAGAGCTTACTAATGTATATATTAAAAGAGAGAAAAGTGTTGCAGAAAGAAAGAAGAAACGTCTCATTCGTAACTGATAGAAGGAAGAGAGAGATCATTTACCTGTGTTTATTCAGGTATTTATCTAATACAGCGGTCCTGTCGCTCACAAAAGTCTTTATTTATCCTTTTATTAAATGATTATATGCTTATTATAGTAAAATCAACAAAACATTTGACTGTCGAGTTTATCGTTATCTGACAGACCAACGTTGAAGTGAGGAATAGAGAAAATAAGACGCATGAATCTGACTCTTTATATACTATTATATACTATAATAACCCATCACTGCAGACTCGGTGGGATATATTCTATTGTCTAGATTCATCAGTGGTAATTTAGCCCACGTCTCAAACCCCTCTCTCTCCTCTCCCTCCTGTGGCAGGGGGTAAACAGCATGTTCCAGGTGTTTCTGACGGGAAACAATTCGGAGTACTTCACCATCTCCCCTACAGCAGTACAGGGGCGGGCTGACATCAGGATGCGGGTGGCCATGCCACTGGACTATGAAGTGATTCGGAGCTACAGCTTCTCTGTGAGTTTAAACCTCATTCATCATTCGTGTTCTTACAGAGTCACAGTAACCTCTCCACAGCTGTCTTCCTGATTATAGGAAAGAGTTTGTAAATGTCCACCTGATCACTGTGGAATAAGGCCAGTCTTCTCCTGATGACCAAACACTGCCTTGTTGAAGAGCAGCTGCATTGTCCTTCTCGCCTGCCCTTGAATTACGGACCCAAAACAACACGACTGAGTCCAGCTTCATTATTGCATGTTGTTATTTGTTTGGACACACAGCTCAGTCTTATTTGAACAGTAAAATTAATAATGTGTCACCCTCACTCACACCAGGAGCAGAATCAGAAGATGCCCTGTTCTGAGCGAAAACCAAAATCTAATTTTCTCTATCCATCCATCCATTATCCTCCGCTTATCTGGGGTCGGGACACGGTGGCAGCAACATAAGCAGGGCAGTCCAGACCCCCCCCTCCTCTAGCGCCTCCAGGGCAGCCAGGTGATATAATCACTCCGGTGTTTCCTGGGTCTTCTCCTACTGTGACGTGCCCAGAACACATCACCAGGGAGGCGTTCATGGGGCATCCTGACCAGATGCCTGATGCTCCTCGCTTTGAGCAGGAGCAGCAACTAGTTTCATGATCTTGCTCCTTTGTTTACCACCCAGAGCTCATGGGGAGGAATGTAGATCAGCTGGTAAATTGACAGCCTTGCCTTTTGGCTCAGCTCTCTGTCCACCACACAGAAGACGAAGAGGAACTTTATTGTCATTGATACATCTCTGCATGTTACAACAAAATTTGGTTTCTGCATTTGACCCATCATTGAGCAGTGAGCAGCCACAGGCAGCGCTCGGGGAGCTAGCGCTGGGTGTCTCGCTCAGAGAGACTACCAGGCCGCCTCACAGCCTGTATTACTATGGACACTGCACCTCCTCCCGCTCTAGTCCTCCCCTGCTCATGAACAAGATACTTGAACTCCTCCACTTGAGGCAGTAACTCGTCCCCAACCTGGAAAGTACATTGCACCCTTTTGCCGCAGAGAAGTTCGGCCTGTCTCGTCTCTGCTGCTTCACACCTGACAGAGAACAACTCTCATTTCATCTTTATTTAAATTGTAATTTCTTTTAAAAGTCTAAAGCACGATCTACTCCTTGTTGTCTCTTCTCAGTTATTTGCCAACGAGTCCATATCTGACCATGTGGGATTTGCCCGTGTCTTTATTGAGATCATCAATGAGAATGATAATCGACCAGTCTTCAGCAAACCGCTGTACAACCTCAGCATTCCTGAAAACACGCCCCCTGGTACCTCACTGGTGGCTGTCTTGGTGAGTATTATAGGATGTTGTTTACTCGGATAAGACTGTAAAAAACAGAAAACTTGATCTCTACTACTTACACTCTGGAGTAACCGCTGCATATGGAACTTTTTTTACTGGGAATGTAATCTTGGCTTGTTTGTTGTTCTGTTGTTTGCCCGATGTGACCCGGCACTCTCTTGACACTTCTTAAGTTGTGATTTATGGTGACCCAAGCTAGACTGCCTCAAACAAAAGCCCAAACAAACCCAGACTCACTGGGCCACTGTTAACTGATGCTGAGATCCTGTGTATTTATAAAATCGAGTGACCAACAATCTGGAGCTGGTGGCTTTGAAAGCCTGTTACAACATAATTATCCAAATGTTCCTGTTTTATTTTTCTGAAAGTTCAACTCCTCAGCACAGGATTTTTTTGTTCCGAGAATCATTTCGATTGTCAGATGTCAGATTTCTTCTTATCGCTCAGATACCACTATAGTTGAATTGTATACTTGCTATTTGCAATAAGTTACACATAATAACATTAAATATATTATCGATAATAATAGTAGCGCCATTAAAACTAATTCAATCAAGACTAAAGAATTATTTTCAAAAATTTCTTCCAGATTTCTTAGCTTAGATAAAATGTCCTTGAAACTCTTTCACCTCATCTCCTGAGAATCCCACAGCCAAGCAGAGCTCACCTTCCGTTGGAGTAGCACCCACTATATCAGCCTAATTGGAAATAAATCTTCGTCCATCCCCCCATAGCGCTGTATTATTATTCATTATGAATCATTCCTGTGACCAAACACCCACAATCCACTGGATACAAAAAGCACAGGGTGAAAATCAATAGTGTTTATAAAGCGAGTGCTCTGCAGGACTGTCCAATGGCTGATGACGTGTTGGAGCGTGTGGCCCACCGTGGAATCCTGATCGCTGGCAGTGTTTATGAGCTTTAAATAGAATGAGATGTCCTGGCTCTTAAAAAAGGCAGCTCTCATAGTACATATACACTCTTAGATGACAACTTCAATATGCTGCACAGACGCGCCCACCCACACACACGTGTATGTGGCGTGGAAATAGACACACACACATATATAATAACAGCTGACGACAATGTTCCTGAGCTCCCACAAGGTCAACCCATGGCTGAAGCAACAACACGTTGTTGGTCGTTGTAGGCTTCTCTCTGATTGTTTGTTGAGTATGTATGTACGGTGACGTGTGTGCGTTCAGCGTTGTGTTTGCACAGACTTGTTTGCCTATGTGGGTCTGTCATAATGTAGCTCATTAGTAATTTAGGCAGTAACTTACAACATGTGTAATCCAATGGAAGTAGCTGCGGCTGTTTACTTATATGCCGCAGTCTGAACAAACCAGCAGTGGTCGCCTCATCCATGCTTGGGTAAATAATGAGTTATTTAGTTTGGCATGCAGACTGAATCCATGTGTTGTGTAAAAATCGATTTCAAAGTCTGAAATAAAGCACAGAAAGTAGCTGGATGCTAGATCTCTACTTCTTCTAGAAGTGGGAGCGGAAATGGAGAGAAGGTTATATTGTCTCTCTAATTGTAGAGTAATGTTTCTTCAAATTAATCACATGCTCTCACGCTTTTTTAAATATAGAGTGCTCAAAAGTCAAACGAGCCTTTATAACGTTTAGTTTTGAGTTAGAATAGTTTTCAGCCCGCTTTTCTTGGTCAGCAATGAATAAAATAACATAACCTGTCCATCACTCATCTGTTATTATTATATTATCAGCTGCAAACTGGAGAGAATTCAGCTGAGTTAAAGTGGAAGAAATTTACAAACCCTTAACAACCAGTTTTTATATAACCTTTCTGCTTAACTCTGCTTCGTTTTATTCTGTACTTATCACAGATTGCTGTGCCTGTGCTCTTAAGTTTCATTTGATTTGTTCACGCCATGGGAACCTTTTAATTTTTCTTATACTGTGCGTACCTGTCTTACTCAGTCTCCTACAGCAGCTTAAACTATTGTCTAAGTGCAGTGAGCGACTCAGGGCAGTACAATATAACCAGATCGTTAGGCTGAGACTAGCCTCTCGGTGCTCTCAATCAGATGGCTGTGAGGTGCCACAGATGGTGGCTAAATTATGTTTGAGTACCAAAAGGGAGGACGAGTCTTTCATTCCTAATATCTCAAGGTGGCCTGGCCTCGTGTCTCATGTTAACTGTGAAGGTAGAACCAGCAGCTGAACACCTAATCTCTTCATGCAGACTGGAAGCAGCGGAGAACAGCTTGCCTTTCTGAAATGCACTTAGCAGCACCGCTAAAGCTCGGTAATTAATACTTCATCGTCAAGGTTATGAAACTGTTCTGAAAGGTCGGTGTGCCCAGGCAAGAAATAGCTAAGGCCTGTAACTCCCTATAAAACCACACCCTGGGGAATCGAGGAATCAATTTCCCCCTCAGTCTTTAGGTTATGAGATGTGTCAAACATTCCAGTTAGGTGGGGATGGGGAGGAGACTGTTAGGCATCACCTTAGATACATATGCATGCGTGCATGTGTAAACCAAAATGCCACAGACTGCAGGTATTTGTAGGAATAGTTTATTGTGACAATGATCCAACATTATCATCACATCAGCTTCACAAACAGAGTGAAGTGGTGTCACCCAGAGCCTGACACAAGGCCGTTTCCTGATCTGTTTCTACAACAGTAACTGCAAAACGGGTGGATAATGTTGACTTAAGATTTAATACCTTTGCTAATTGAAATGATGCATGTTGGTCCCCAGTTACCCAAACTTGCAGTCTGATAATGTAACACAAATGCTTTGTTAGAGTTAATATTCATAGCTCATCCGATCAGCTTTATGTAAAATGGTAGTCAATGCATTACTCAGTGCCTGCTGCTGCATTTCTGTGCACACCTAATGCTTAACATACCAGCACACACACACGCAGGCAGTGGCTGTTTAATATTTATGGTCTGCTGCATTACTTATCATTATAAATATTTATTATGATTTACTCTTTTGTCTGTGTGCTTTTCTCTTTCACTCTCTTTCTGTCTTTTCTTCACCCCGGAGACTTTAAACACTAGCAGCTGCTCGTATCAGTGGAATCGCTCTGGTTTTCTCTCCTTGGATTCAGAGAATTTGCCTTTCAGTTCTTATTTATTGGATGCCCTCAGTTATTGTTGTTTTTCCCATTTTCTCCGTTTTGCCATTAGATTGTTAATGGTTTTCAGGTGTTGCATTGATTCACTCTGTGGTTCTCTGTGTGTTTCTGCTTAGTTTTCACTCTTCCTAGCTCTTCCCGCTCATCAGGCTTTACCTTAGAGACACACACACACACACACACACACACACACTTTTATATGTGATAAGAATTTCTGCAGGTCTAATCTGCATATAAAAGATCATCTTACCTTCATGTCTCCATGTGGTGGCACTTGCTTCTGTGAAATGGATCTGATTCAACATTGCTCTTTATGGTCTATGTCTTTTGCCTTGTTGTGTGTTTTACAGGCTGATGCTGTACGTTTGAGGGCAGTGATGAATGTTATTAGTGGAGGGTTATAAATTATAGAGTGGTGGATGTTTCACTGCTGCCACTGTTTAGAGAGACCTTTATGGTGTAATAGTCACAGCAGTAATTATAATTCATGATTGTAGTAAAAAGGGGTGAAGCCCAGCTCTGCCCTGCTAGTGCTAACTTACACCGAGCCTCTGACATTGTGAGACAGGGCGTGGGGCAGAGGATGAAGCAGGGAAATAAACATTCCCTGAGTTTGTCTGCTGTATTGGTGCAGTGGACAGTTGTGATTGTCGCACAACGTGAAAGGCAGCAGTATCAGCAGAATCTAGTGTTTCTATAGTTTCATACAGACAATGATTCATTTAAAGAAATAAAGAAATAAAACAATATCCATCAAATACATTGATGGATACGCATGTCATAGCTGCAATAGAGAAAGTGCCGCTGTGTCTGTCCTTGACCTCAGTCCATTAACACGTAACCATAGATCAGGGGTGGCCAACCCAGAGCTAATGCTCTGCTTGCTTTCCGACTAGCATTGCACGTACCCACAGCTGCTCGCCTGAATACCCACTAACCTTTGGGTTCATATGCAACCGTTCTGCCAGCAGAGTTGCTGCCGTTTGATCAGGTGTTCAGTCAGAGATCAGGGTTAGGAGAACAAGAGGGACCTGGTTCAGCCACCACTGTCATGGACGCCATACACCGCCTGCACATGCTGATTTTGTCTTCTAAGTTGTGATCAGCATGTCTCTGTATTGTGCTCCTTACTCTTTATCATCGTTTAGATCCTCTTTTTTTGCTGATCCCATTCCTTCATCACTGAGCATGTAGAGGGAGCGAGAGGGGGGGGGGGCAGTGGCCTGTTGGCAGCTCAACCTCTTTCTGCATCTTGTGCCGACAATGCAATCCCTTCTCTCCACCTTGCTCTCCCTCTTCATATTTCTGAGGTGCGTCACGTGTGGTTGAAATATTAAAATAGTGGCCGTTGTTGCATACGAACATATGCATTACAGAGCTATTAATGTGTGCTGTGACACACACGCCACCAGTGGTAAAGTTATATGTCTCACTCTCTCGCTCTCTCTCTCTCTGTGTTATCATGGTGGTCAGGAGATAATAGAAACAGGATGTTCAATCCTGTCGGCAGGCAGCAGTTGCTGTGAGCACCCCCACCTGCTTGTTAATGGTTTAGAGAAATAAAGCAGTCGTAAACATACACTCACCATCACCATTACGCTAAAGTGTCCGCAGTAAAAACACACACAGCTCCCATCATCCCCCTCAGGTGCTGTAGGTCACAGCTGGGGGACTGGCAAGGGATGTGGTTGGCTGTTGTTTGATCCAAGTAGGCTGGGGAAGTGGTTTGAGTTTCGCATAATTTCACACAACTGTGGCTGTTGACACGACTTACCTGTGTCCGCTGTGAGGGTTGTGGAGAATGCATGAGTTCACACACAGGCCTCGCAACAGCGTTAATTATAGTAAAACGTAGTGTTGAATGGAGACTTGGACTCTTTTTTTTGGACTTGGACTCGCTTTTCTTCCAGCAGCTGCTCTGCTCTGACTCTTGCTCTGTATTATTGATTAGAGATGCACACAGGCTTTGGACAGACCTATGGCAGATTCTGTACTTAGGAAGAGAGACCAGCGTGTTGCTGAGAAGGGTGGAAACACCAGTGCTCACATGAAAACCAAAAAGTCAGTTAAATTCATTCATCTTTCAGTCAGTTCAGCAAGTTCAGCTGAGAGAGAAGGTTGAAGAGTATTACTTGACTTGTGAAGAGTTGTGAGCGGCCTTTGGCTATTTCTTATTTTATGTTAGCATTGTGTTTTTTTTTTCTCTTTCTTAAACTCCGCCTTTGTATTATAGTATTCATCTCTTAGACTTTCTCTGATGATGAATATCAGTCGCATCAGTCAATCACGAACCACACAGCTTCATATCAGCTCTAAAATCTTCTTAAAGATGCAGTTATTTCATCAATTACTACAGATATACTTATTTCATGACCCAAATAAAGCAACTGAAACCATAATGTTTCCTGTGAAAAACAAATATTCTAAAGATTATTGGATGTTTGTTTGAATGCGATCAGGCTGGGTCCAGATGCTGGAACTGGCAACCGTCAGTGCACTTTAAGATATTCCACTCTGGCTTCATCCTTTGGCGTTGGCAGTTGCCACATGATGTGTTCACTGCATCCGAGCAAAGAAACAATTAGAATGAACAGTATTAAATAGAGACATCTGACTTAACACCGATGGCTAAAAATACATGATGCACTTTAGCACCGACAGAGGGAATATTGTTAGGAGGGATGACAGATGACAGAAACTTATACATACAGTATAAATAAACTTGAAGAAAAAAATCTGAAGTCTCGCTGATATCAGATGCAGCTTAAGTGCCTGACGATCAGGAGAGCGCGTGTCTGTGGCTGAAGGTGCGTTCACAGCCGCAGTATGGTTCAGATGAGTGAGAATCATATTCCATCTGCTAATCACCGCTGTAAAAATATGCAACAGCAATAAAAAGAGCACTGTCGTACATGTACAGTAAATAAATGTGTGTCCCTCACACGTACACAGCACCCAGAGGTGGGTTAAGGTAGTCATGGGCCCCTAGGCTCCACTTTTTTGGGGAGCCCAAGTTATATACTGGTCAATATAAAAATGTAATGTTACTGTTATAGTGTGCTGAGAATATTACATGGCTAGCAGATGGTGAGAAATGAGTTTAAAATGGTTGCGTCTCATTCTGCCAGTCTAGTAAAACGATTCTGCACTGAGTCACATGACAAGAAGTCTATCCCAAAGAATCACTGCATTTAAACTTCCGGTTTTTGAACATCATTGATCGGTAACTCGTTGGCGGGCCCTTAAGTTTCCCCTACACGTAGCTTCGCTCCCAGCACCGGGTGAATCTGAGCAACAACATGCGCAACAACATCTGTCGAATATCCAACCTTCAACTTCACCGTCCGTCTGCACCGCTGCAGTTTATTAACATATAAATATATGTTAGAAACGATATGTTACTGTTACCCTGAAAAGTAAAAGAGCGGTGGTGTCGTGTTGCATCAAAGCAAAACTGACTATCAGCTGTTGAGCATCAGGCAACCGACTTCCCCAGTCAAATATAAATAAATAAATAAAAATCAGGCCAATCCAGGGCCCCTGCACACGTGGGGCCCCTGGGCTACAGCCAATGTCAGCCTGTGCATAAATCCCCGCCTGACAGTACCATATGGGAAGTGTTGGCACAACGGGTTGTTGCAATCCAACATTTCTCACTTGTATAGCATTAGTGAAGACTGATCTGTGATCTTGTCATGGACGCTGAAGAAGTGAGAGAGTAAGAACTGAGGAAGGTAACCTGACAACCTGTCTCTCCCTCACAATTGTTGTCGGAAGGCGGACAACTTCATTCTGTTGTTTTGTTTGTGTGTGTGTGTGCATGAGTGACTCTATGTTTATCTGTTTCTTCGTGGTTGTGTTTAGGTGTAAAACATTGAGGCAGAGGAGGTTGCCTGTGTTTCGACTGGGGGTCATCTTTATTTTGACAGCAAGCTTTGACAGCCAGTAATTGGTTTCCTTTTCCATGCCTCTCAAAGCTCCTGCAAAAAAGGCAATTTTGGGAGCCAATCAATTCAAATTCCATCTCACTCAAGATAGAAAAGCCTGTGCAGCTCACTGTCCATGAGATAGGTTGCTGATAATCTGCTTCTGTACCCTCTCTAACCCAGCCCTAGCATACACACACACACAGACTCATACACCACCTCACTGTTTTTCTTCCACCGATCAGGGGAAGCTCTCATTTCCGTTTTCTCTTGAAAGCAATTGAGTGCAATAATAGGAGTTTATACTGTAAGTGGTGGCGGTGCATATTTTCCCCAAGAACGAAGGAACCTGCATGCAGTGCATCTTTGTCCGCGTGCATCCGTTTTGCATTCACACAAACGTATGCGTCTACAAACACAGTAGACTTTGTATTAAAAAATACATACATGCATTCACATACTTCATCACACGGGTATTAAAAAGGCGTGCAAAAGAATTCACCCGTCACCAGGTACACCCATATTCATACCACACACACACACGGGTTGTTTGCCTGCTGGCCTCACCTCTCTGATGGGAAGAAACACATCATTTAACCAAACTGGTCAACTGAGAACTAATTTCTCTTTTGTAGTTACTGCCCAAGGACTCTCGGGTTTGTGGCGTTTATATTGGCAATCAGTAGCAGACTGGCTCCTGGTGCAGAAACTCCTTAACAACTTAGTTTGGATTTGGATCAGCCCGCTGACTCTGATACCTCAGTGCACTGCTCTTTAGTGGAAGAGATTTTCAGTTCTGCAGTCTGGGCCCGGTGTGTAATTACAACACATTATGTCATTTTATCACCTCTGTGTATTTTCATGATAAGAGATCATGTAATTAACCAGTAGGTGTTGTATTATAGTCATTGGCATTCATGTACAGTCCAGTAGTTTTTGTTGTTTTATGGCTTTGACAAAGTGGTGTTTTATGAATGCGTTAGCGTTCCTTTGGCACGAAAACTATTTATCATTGCTGTACTTCGCTGCAACTTATTGCAAATGTCAGTGTTAACTAAGCACATTAATTAGGCACTTTGCCCAGCTTTACTTCCATGTTATTTTTGTCTCCATTAAATCTTACATTCATTTTCTCCCCGTGTCCCCTGGTGTCATGGATCCAGGCCTATGGTGTTGAGATGCAGCAAATCCCTGCACACGCCAGTCTCTGCAAACCTCTCTGTCAAAAGTTGAAAGTCTTTGGCATGCAGTTGGCAAAGTGACTGGGCTGTACTGTCGTGGTGATTGTTTGATGGGAGAAAGGGAGCAGGTCGGTAAATGATTTTGGGGGAGTGGGGGGTTAGAGCTGGCTATCGTCTTTCTCTCTCTTTATTTTTCGCAAGCTGTCTGTTGGTTTCTCTCTTTCTTTCTGTCTGTCGGCGTGGCGGGGGGGGGCTCGGCCATAGAATCAGAGGGAGTATAAGCTCCCAGGCTGAGACTGGCTCCTGTCACTGCCTCGATAGCTGTCACACTAACACCCCCACCACTATCACTGGAGCACTTATGGGTCTGTCACTCACCTGGGAGAGAGGGAGCAAAGTAGGGAGGGAGGCATCAGGGGAGTAAGAGTGTGCTGAGGGAGATATGTAGAGGAGCGGGGAGACAGTGCAGACGGAGGTGGAACTCAGAATGCAGAAAGGAAAATGAGGGGAAGACAGAAGGAAAGAAGGAAGAGATAAAGGCAGAGGTGGCAAAGAAGGAAGAGATGAGTTAGAAAGCAAAAACAAAGGGGGGGGGGGGGTTGGGGGGGCTCTGTTGAGTGGTGCCAAAAGGATGAGGTCATCCAGACAACGACAAATGAAAAAAACAAGAACCTAGCTAGTCCCAACATCTCACAACTGCATGGTGTTTCATTGTGCACGATAATCTTCGGTGCGCCTGACAACAAAACAAGGGCCATTAACACCAATCTATTCACCATGTGTGTTAAAAGCTCTCTGTGAAGGCACACACTTGGCAAGTTTCAATTTTTCAACCAGAGACAAAAAATGACACAGTTTGTCCCTCTTTCTTGTATAAAGCCTTACAGATGCTTTATTAATATATGATACTGGTTCTCACAGAAATGTTGACGTGTAAGTCACAGCCACGTGTCTGGGCCTTCTGTACTGGCCCTACACCCTACACTCACAAGCCCACAATATAAGGTCAGCATCAGGCTTCACTGAATCACAGTGACCGAGCAGGTTCCACACATTCAACTGAATGTGGAGCCACTGAAGTGAAACTCTATCACAACAGGCTCGCCAGCCACGATCCATCAGCACCAACACAACACATGGCTGCGCATGTGTGCGAAGACAAACGTGCTAACAGGGAGTTTCATGAAGTAGAGAAGGTTGCTGAAATAATTGTTCCTTAGGTGGTATTTCTTGATTTCTTGCAAAACATATGACGGCACTTGTTGCTGCTTTTAAGACATTGATGGGTCATGTGGCGGAGGAAAATATCAGTATCAGTTCTCCCATCAGACTCGATCCAATCAACACCTCTGGGGAGTGAAGCGTGGCTTGCGTGTTTTTATCATGAAGTCAAACAGCTGTTAAAGTGAGAAATTTAGGAAAAGTTTTTTGTTTTTTCATATATCTGGGTACGTCATGTCAACAGTGTTCACTTCACACGAGTGCAAACATGCAGACACAAACACACGTACGCTGAGGAATAATGAGGTGATCGCGAAGTGAAAAGAATCTGCTTTAGTGAACGCTGCGAGTCAAGTTTCTCGGTGGTCACAAATTAACTGTTCAGTTTTGTTGTCTGTGACGGAAGCTGCGTGTTCTCAAAACACGCCACCAGGAAATGACCATTATTTCAATGGTGATGCCATTTTTGGTTTGTTTTTGTCCAGGCCACAGACAAAGATGACGGCATATTTGGGGTTGTGCGTTACTACTTCAGCGATGAGCCCGATCAGTAAGAAACACACACACACAGTCCTCACAGACACATTAATCTTTCATTTATTTGGCCACTTGTGGACAATTTTACTGCACCGTTCGTGCCACAGAGCTTTGCCTGAGACAGCTGAGTTACAACGATGTCTGGCGCGCCACAAGAAAAACATGCATTCACATCAGCCTGTTAATTATTATCATTATTTCTGTACATTATCTATTTTCTTTACTACATTTTTTACTACTACTGTCAGAACATCTACTCTTGTCCCCTGTAGATAAATCTTTGAAAATGAAAAAGTCAGAATGTTAATATGGCATCGTAAGAATCCTAAAATGAGAAGAAGACCTTAAAATAATAATCACTCTTGTAAATATCATGTCTGCCTGCAGTTCCACTTGCTCTTCCATTGTAGGTTTTTATTGAACGAGGAGACTGGCTGGGTCGTCCTGCGGGCCAGTCTGGACTACGAGTTGATGCAGCGCTTCACTCTGACGGTGCTGGCGAGGGACGGTGGCAGCGAAGAGACGACGGGGAGGATCCGCGTTAATGTCTTGGACGTCAATGACAACGCGCCTGTTTTCCAAAAAGAGGCGTATGTGGGCTCTCTGAGAGAGAACGAACAGTCTGTGCAGTCGGTGGCGCGGATCCGGGTAAGTTGTGTTTAAAACTCAATGCCTGGAGTTTTCAAACGGACATGCGAGGCCGAGGGTGCACTCTTGTTACAAGACAGTATCATAAAACTGTCCTGTTTACAGCAGCTGTAAAATACCCAAATAAAACACACACCTGTTTCCATCACTGATTTAAAATATTAATATTGCTGAACCCGAGCAGCTGTTGTTTAGCAAACCAATGCTTGCATTACGAGAACGAACAATATAAATGAAACGATTCCTCTGACACTTGTACAGTACATTCACATAAAAACGTGTTTGTGTGCACTGTATCCAAGAAGAACAGGCCGGCCTGGAGTGCTGACCATCAGTCACTGCCACACAAAAGGCAGAGGCAAACGGGCACAATGGTAACTAATGGCTCAGCGTTTCCTTTGATTGCGCCCTGGAGAGACTATTATGTCCCTTGTGGAAGTGGCTACAGCTGTGGCCTACGCTGCCACATGCACCGCAGCAGCTTGAGTTTACACTGCGAGAGCTGATGACTGGAATCAACGCTTGGCTCGCTGTGTTTGATTAGTCTGAGCTAACCTTAAACGCTGCTGATATTAATACGTCGCCTGAGAGGAACCGTGGGAAGCCAGCCTCACATATCTGCGTGTCAGCTATTTGCCCTGGAACCTACTGTACACAGACACACGCGAGCGCGTGCACACACTGCTCCAGAAAACAGGCAGGGAAGGAGGACGGAGGAAAAACACAGAAGTAGACGGGTGTGTTTGTTGTGAGACAAAGCAAAGAAACGCTTTTTGCTGTTTGCTCTTCCCTTATCCTAACAATGCCTGTGAGGTTTGTGCCTCCTACTAGCGCCCAGGTTTCCTAACAGCCATCCCCCTTTTCTTTTACTTTTCTTTGTGTTTGCCACTTACCTATCTGACTCGCTGCTCCCGTCTCTTTTCACCTTGGACTGGTAAACGAGCATCTAATATGAAACTATCTAATCAAGTGTGATGCAGGAAGATGGTCTGGGAGAGAACGCCAGCTCAGAAAGTTGTGGGGGAAGAAAGGTAGTGCTTACTCTAAATTTTGGCATTAAATGAAACCGTGGAGCTACGCATGTTGCGATGAGATACAAGTGAGTGTTTTTGACAACCTGTCCAGCCTCTAATGATGCCAGCGAAGCCCAGTAGACTCTCCTCACAGCCGGAGGAATCATGTTTAAGTTTCTGCCAGCTCAAGAATAATGAGGGGGTGTCAGCATTGTTGTTGATGTTGTTGCGGATTAGCCGCGCAAAGTATGGTTTCATCTGTCCTCCGCTGGCTTGGCTTGTCTTGGCTCGGTTGGTGTTCATCCAGTATTGACGCCAGCACCACTAATAGCAAGAATCAGCTTTAATCTGTCCGATAACATGCTGTCACTGACTGACAGCTTACTGGCTGCACACATATGCACAGACTGATGCGCACCCATGCTGTGCAAAGATATACATGTGCGTTTTAGCATCTGTCCTGTTGGCCCCGTCTGTCTTCTTGTCTTACTCACTAAAAACTTCTTCTCTCTGTGGACTTCTGACTGTCTGAAGTCGCTCTCATCCTCCACTATCGCCGTCTCCTCACCCACAGGCTACAGACGAGGATTCTACGCCCAACAACGTCCTGACATACTCCATCACTTCAGTCTCTGCCTTCCCCGAGTACTTCAGGATTGTCATGGTGGAGGGCTACGCAGGTACGCTCACGTTCGAGCAAAGTACTTACAATATATGTCCTGACAAGTGAGTAGAAGAGTGAGTGCATCTGTGCCGGCTATGCCTGGATATTGTGTGGTTGTTGTTTCCTGTTTGAACCACCGGTTATTGTAGCTCATCATAAAAGCCCACCTGCTCTGCTCTGCTCTTATTACCAGTAATCAGTGTGACCAGCCCTCTGGACTATGAGAAAATTCCTAAAGGCACAGTCTACTTGACAGTAATGGCCAAAGATGGGGGAAACCCATCCCTCAACAGCACTGTTCCAGTCACAGTGGAGGTGATTGTAAGTACAACTCTGCAACACACACACTGTAAAACATACGTATGCCCACATCTCAATACTTCACTACCCTCATCTCACCTCGTCGTTGGTATTTTGTTGTCAGTCATTTTAAGGTTGTCAGTCATTTTAAGTTTCATCTATTTTATTGCCACGGTTTCTTGTACCCACCCCCCCCTGTGACTTTAAGGCTATCCACACTGCTCTCTTCTTATTGGCCAGCATGTGGAAGTCTTCCTGTGAGCCAAACTATGCCCACTTGGAACATCACCACCCTTCAGCAAGAACCTAGCAAAAAATCTTGCTGCATAGTGGAGCAACCGTCACCGCTGAAGTGCTGTGGACAGACGAAAACATTTCTCAAAGTCTGTTGCTGGCTTGTAACTGGCTTGCATGAACAACTTCAAAACAATATAAATGTAACATCAGAGAATGAATGAAGCATGACTCCGTCAGCTGACGTCAGATAGACTGAGACATTTCTGAGCCGGAGACTTGAGAACGAAGCGTACGGAGTCGTGGCATCACGTGCACTGAATAACAACTATACTGTCTCGTATTCATCTGAACGTCGAGCTGTTGTGTGACAGGTGTCTCACAGCTCATGGAAGGTTTTTTTTTTTCTAAATTATTCTTTGTACCCTTTGATCCATGTGTGACTGCAGCTTTGTTTGTAGTCTTGTCACAGACGTTGCAGCTATCTGAGCTTCCAGTCCAGTTGCTTTTGTCAGTGTCTTATCTTAAGACACTAGAAAAGGCAACAGTTACATCGTACACAAGGATTTCGGGACCTAATTTGATTTGATATTGATGTTTCTGCTGTATGTGTTAATTAGTGTTTGATTATGGATCTGTGAGACTTTCTGCAGCTTTAGAAACTCGGATGTGAATGTTCTTATTCAGGCAATGTCATGTTTCAACGTTACATTCCTTTCTTTCTATTCGTCAATAACATCATCATCATCATCTTTTAACACTAGAGTCGTATACAGATTTCTTCCGTCACACACCACTACAGTGCTTTTTTTTTAATTGCCTAACTGCGTATTTATGGAATTCGGTGAAACCATTTATAATGTGAATGTGAAAGCAATTCTTTTTGTATAAGCTTAAACTCTCCAATCGTTTTCTGTTTCTCTGTTTAATTTTAAGTAGGAAATACAGGTGTTGATTTCTGCTAAGATTCTGTAAATAGCAGTAAAAATTTAATGAGCAACCAAAACTCATAAATTGCATTCCTACTGGCTCTTGAGCTCATTCCCCCTGATAGGAATCCATTATACAAACAACTTGAATGAATGAATCCAGATGGAATTTTCTTTGCTATTCAAGGGCAGTAAGTATCCATACACTGCCCACATGAGGGAGAAATATTTTGTAGAACAATGGCAGTGAGTGTGTGCTGAAATGTAAACCCTAAGATCTGTATTCCCTCTCTCTCTCTGTCTCTCTCTCTCTCGGTCGGTCCTCCACAGTGTTGTGACTCACACCACAGGGGTTTATCAGTAACTGGCAGCATCACACACGCACACACTAACAATGCTGTGCACCAGTGTAACACACACGCAGCCCAGACAGATAATGGTGCCAGTGACTGTGGTTTAAGTGTTAACATTTCTCAGCAGTTCACACAGTGGGGAGGCTCTCTGCAAATAGCCACACAACTGGATGCGTTGGTGTGAGACTGAGTCTAATTCAATGAGTGGGAGCTCGTGAAGAGTATAAATGCTCTGGGAAAGTCTGTGTGACACGGGATGCTGTTCCATGTTGTAGTCATTATTTCCTGTCAGATTATAGGTCGTGATTACTCTTTGTTTTAGGTAATTCCATTAATAATAGCGTTTGAAACGGTTTTATGGCTTTTACTACAAATTCTCTTTTTTAATATCAGTACTGTGCTTTTGCATTATTACACGTATTCAAGCCTAGTGTTTCTTCATTCCTACAGCTTTAAATCAATGAATGCAATTAACCACAATGCACTCTTGCTGGTTTGGCTGTTTAGTTTGGTAATTGCAGTTATTTTATTAGGCATGACAAAATACCAGAGCCTGAAATGGAAGTCAGAATGACTACAACCTTGAGGCCATAAAACAAGTTATCATCACCTAGAGACGACTACTGTTATTGTATTATTATAAACACTGTGTGCTCTTTAATGTCTTAATTCCTAAAGATATCAATCTCTAATCTGTGTTAATATTGTGTGTTAATAAAAATCATTTTTACATTGTTTTGCTGGTGTTGATGTTTCTACCTCTTTCAGGATGAAAACGACAACCCGCCCGAGTTCAGCACACCGTCCTACGTCATTAAAATACCAGAGAACATTATTGCTGGTGAGTCAATTTATTCATTTGGGCTTTCGGTTTCGTTGCCAGAATGCATTTCCTGGTCTGCACAACCAGCAGAGCACTCAAACACTCCAAACACCCGTGTAGCTCTTGCTGTGCAGAACCTTCTGTGTCTTCAACATATATTTCTTCTTTCTTGATTTTCTTTTTGCTTCCTCTGGTCTCTGCCATTTGTTTAGATTTTGCATAATGTTTTTAATGTATTAATGGTCAGAATGTGGGATATTGACTGTTCAAGGCTAAATCAGCGCTGCTATATGCATTCAGACAGATATTTGACCGCCCCTTCTTTGCCTGAGCTTCAGCAGATTCTGTCCACTTTTTGTGTCTCTGACCCAGTTTGAAGGAGCCCATAGCTGAGCAGTTTGGGCTGAGGAATTTTAGGGGACTATGGCTAAAGTGCTTGGCCCTGAGCTCAAGGCCTAAGGGTTGGGCTGCAAGGCTGAGCTGTGGGCTAGCCCTGCGGCGGCGGCTAGCCTCTCATTCCCCAGTCTGCCTGAGTATTGATCATGCTCGTGCCAAGTGTGGGCTGTGCCAAACAAGCTGATAATCCACTAATCCATAAACCCACTCACTGCCTTGCCATCAGTTGAGCTGTGCATGGGGGCGTTGAAAAAAGTAGCTCTGTGAATGCCATTTCAGTCTGTCTCTAGTTTTCTCTCTCTGTCTTTCCTAGAGACTTCACATATTTTTCCCCATGACTATGTATCTCAGTCCAGTTTTTTCATTCTGTCTGCCACTCTGAGTTGTAACTTTCTTTCTATCTCACTCCCTTCATCCCTCCCTTTCCTCAGGGGCGACTGTACTGCTTGTGAATGCTACTGATTTGGACGCCTCCCGGGAATTTGGCCAGGCCTCACTCATCTACTCCCTGGAGGGCTCCTCTCAGTTCCGTCTCAACTCACGCTCAGGTATGTGTGTGTGTGTGTGTGTGTGCGTGCACTTGTTCAAATGTGTGACATTGTTTTAGATGTGCTTTAATTTTTTTTTACATTTGAATCAACATTTTTGTAAAGTGTTGCACTTCTGCTTATTTAGCTCTTTGCCTGCAGTACGTCGTTCAGTTTTTCTCTCTACTGTGATCTATTTCACTGCCGGCAAACCTTAAAGAGCTGATTGTAAATCTGAGCTTATTCATTCTTATTACGTGTCACTTTACCTGGTGGTTTCTGTTATGTTTGTGTATTTCAGGAGAGATCACCACCACCGCCCTATTGGACCGAGAGCAGAAGTCAGAGTACATCCTGATTGTCAGAGCTGTGGATGGAGGAGTGGGCCCACAGCAGAAAACTGGCATCGCCACGGTAACAACTTAGTAGCCATCATTAGTTTGGTTGTAGCTACTAGTTTACAACATATACTGATCTTCTGCCCATTGTTTGACCCAAAC
This sequence comes from Microctenopoma steveboyesi, assembly GCA_032359275.1. Classification (NCBI taxonomy): domain Eukaryota; kingdom Metazoa; phylum Chordata; class Actinopteri; order Anabantiformes; family Anabantidae; genus Microctenopoma; species Microctenopoma steveboyesi. The sequence goes on along the minus strand of JAUMHF010000007.1, from coordinate 4,354,194 downwards.
TCTGTTCAAAGCCTTTGGCAAAATTTCTATTCTGTTTCTATTCTGTTTATCTTGTGCCATGACTTATTACTTGCAAAGTTATTGTGTATTTTTTAGGGTATAAAGGTATTTTACATAAAAATATCATAAATAAGTCATTTGACATTTATAACGTCTTAACTTCCCTCACTCTCGCCTTGTTTAGGTGAACATTACGATCCTGGACATCAATGACAACGCCCCCGTGTGGAGGGACGAGCCATACTATGCTAACGTAGTGGAGATGAGCCCAATAAACACAGATGTTATTTCTGTGAGTGCACCTACCCCAACTTTTACCTCGGCGATTAGGTGTTAGATACCACTTGTAATTTAATTTGTAAAAAATGTCAATTGCATTAGTTTTAAGTTAGAATGAGCATTTATATCTACAAACGGAACAGAGGCCACGCGTTATATTACACTCCCTAACAATAAGGAGTGAACAATGTTTTTTTTTTTTATTTATAGTAACATTCTCCATCTTATGACATTAGACATTATGACCTATGGACTGACACACACAGTTTGTAAATATACAACTAACCAAAGTCACCTCATCAGTTGACACATTAGGAGTTGATGTGTCTGTAGGAGACAATGTGACACCCCAGAAATGTGTGTTTTGCAGTCTCTCCTCAGGTAATGTCCACTGTAAATCTACAAAAAACAGTATGTGAAAAATATGACATGTGAACTATGGATGGACAAACTGCCATCACTGTTTAGGTCATCTCAAAGTAAACACTCCAATACTACCCCGAACTCTCTTTGTCCTGCTGGTGTCTTTGCCAGTGTGTTGTTGTTAATTAAGCCCTGATTGTCCATTAATTAAAGAGGCGTCAGTGAGTATAATTAAGAGAGTCCAATTGCTAATTAAAATATAGCCTGCAGTGTTATGCATAGCAAATTATTCAGCTACCAGGCAGAGAAAGAAGCATGAACTCATCTGGCAGAGGAGGAGAGCAGAATGGAGAAATTATGAGGAAAGAGAAATGAAAAATACAAATGTTACTCTGCTCAAATGTTCCTACATTTTCCACAAATTCATGTTCTCTTGTAGCTGTTCCCCAGTTGAGATCATTCATGTTACATCCAGCAATCTGATGCATACTGTATGTGACTCTCTATGCTCAGTGGACAGACGCTGTTGCCCCCCTGACCATTTTTTCAATGAATCGGACCACCCAGGCTTAGAATCCTATAATTGGCCCCAAAGCAGCCTTGGTCCAGCCAATGTTTCCATGGTGACAAGAGACCACCTGCTGAGTCTTCATGGAGGTGTCCAGCGAGCCGATGAATCTGGTAGCTGTGCCCAGTGCAAGGATCAACCCACTCAAATCCCAGAGCATACCAGCATCACTGCCGCAGCACTTTGCATTCAGCACCTATACACACACACAGCAAGCGTCCTTTTCTAGTTCATATCAAAACAATAATCTCTTTTCTGCCACTCTGCACTCAGTGCTGGGCTGCAGTTCAATAGACTTAATATATTTGCTCACCATTTTAATGTGCTCTGATCAGGACAGAATTAATTAGTTCAGAAGGCACTTCCCTGCATCTTAGATCACCTACCTTTTGTCTGTGCAATTGCTAATCAATGGGCCTCTGAGATTCCTGCCTAACATGCCACTTTAATAATTAAATACCTGCAAAACCTTTGCTGGCTAATGACCAATTAACCAGTTTCTAGCATTTTTCTTCAGTACTCTGAATAATTGATCAGCCCCTCAAAATCAACCAGTGTTTTAGCCAGGCTCCCAGCTTCACGCATTTATCACCAATCACCACTTTATGTCAGAGAGAGACGTCTGCGTCTCACTCAGACGCCGTTCGATTATCTCAGGGTGAGATGGAGGTGTGCTTCTTAGAATAACTGTTACTATACGTGTTAGGTTCTTTTTTTTCATGGTTCATTTCCTTTTTCTTTAGAGCCTTTCTCCATTTTCGTCGTAAACCCTCTCTGTTCTCACATATTTAAGTTCTCCTTGTTAATCCGCTTTTATTAAGCCATGTGCTCTAACTTGAGGATATGATCTGGCTAGTTGGGAGGGACATGTCAAAGGAGACTATATTCAGAAAGTCTGTGCCTCTATCTCCCCTATCCAGGTGTTGGCAGTAGACCCGGACAATGGGGCAAATGGGACAGTAGTGTACAGTATCAGTCCAGAAAACCCCTTCTACACCATCAACAACAACACAGGGAAGATTCGCACCAGTGGGGTAACCCTGGACAGGGAAAGTTCCAACTCCAGGGACACAGTCCTCATGAGAAGCATTGTCATCTCAGCTATTGACCGTGAGTTGTGTGTCAGTTTAGATTTCTGCTGCGTTGCTGTGGAAAGTTGTCTGACTCGTGAAACACCTGAAGGATATGTAAGCCTAAGTTGTTTTATACGATTCTCACGAATCGGTACGAATCTCTTTATCCAAGGCTCATTCCTCAAGTTTTATGTTGAGCGTGAAAGTTTTCACTGTGGCTGTGTGTGTGTGTGTGTGTGTGTTTGTGCGCGCACATACTTGTCTTTGATGCCCCTCTGGCGCCCTCTTTAGGTGGTACACCTCCACTGCGTGCATCTGTGAGCACCACTGTATTTGTCAACCTGCTCGATCTCAATGACAACGACCCAACCTTCCTTAACTTGCCCTTTGTCGCTGAAGTACTAGAGGGACTGCCCATTGGATCCTCAGTTTTCAGGGTAAACCATAAAGTTGCATTTTTGCTTGTTGACATTTTTTTTTTGAACTATTACCAAACCTTGCAGGGGGGTGATACTGACTAAATGTCAAACCAAGTCTTTTGCCCCCTCCACGTTAATTTTTTCTTCCTTCTTGTTACTTTCTCCTCTAGGTCCAGGTTGTGGACCCAGATGAAGACATGAATGGTTTGATTACAATGGCATTACAGATGGGTATGCCCCGCCTCGACTTCTTACTGAACACCAGCACTGGTGTCCTCACCTCAACGGCAGTCCTGGATCGGGAGCAGATTGGACAGTACTATTTGAGGATAGTAGCGTACGATGCTGGAAGGTTCCCTCGCACCTCCACTTCAACCCTCACCGTCTCGGGTGAGGCTTATGATGACAATGAGGGTGTGGGTTTGCTCTGTCTGAAGGTGTCCTACATATAAATCTACCGAGACATGGTATGATTGGATTCTGAGCATCTAGAGCAGTTATTATTTATGGTAGTTAATCACTCTCTCCTCAGAACACTGTTGAGAAAGATACTACCATGGCTGCAACCTTCTGGTACTACAGTAACAACAAACGTGGACCGATGTCACCAAATCCTCTAATTAGATACAGTTGTAAAATTCTACTCACTACATTTTATTTGTCCTCATGCACATCTGTTTGTGTGTCCTCGTGTCTTTTTGTCTGTCTTTGCGCATGTACCAGTTCTGGATGTAAACGATGAGACGCCCACCTTCAATCCTCGCGTGTACAATGTTTCTCTCCTGGAGAACGTCCCTAGAGATCGCTCTGTAGTACAACTCAGCTGCTCTGACAACGACGCTGGCCTCAATGCTGAACTTAGCTACTTCATCACAGGTCGGAGGTCACAGTGGGATTTGTTTTTGTCTGTGGGCTACAGTGTTACATTGTTGTGGACTGCGCAGTCTTGATACACATTTAGTATTTTTGTCCATCTCTCTGTGTGTGTATTTAGTTTTTCTAATATTGCGGCACTTTATGTACAGCCATCAAATTGGTGTGTTTTTGTAATATGCTGTAAAATAACTGGGAAATGTGTTTGTGTTTTATTTACAGGCGGTAATCAAGATGGTAAATTCAGCGTGGGCTTCAGAGACGGAGTAATTCGGACTGTGGTTGGCCTAGACAGGGAGACCCAAGCAGCATACATCCTGGTCGTTGAAGCTATAGGTGTGTCATATCGTCCTATGTTTGATAAGGATAGCAAAAACTTTATCATCCTTTTCATTTTTACAGGGTGTCTGTACTGGTCATAATGGGGCTTTTTTCTCACTTCAAAGCTGCTACTTTCAACTTGTGTATGACAATGATGTAAAAAAAAAAACCAAAGCGATGCCTGCACATCTGCAGTGATTTCAGACTATTGCTCAAGTGTCTTTGTTCCTGTTTGAAAAAGAAAGAACAAAAACTGTGAGGTTTTCCTGTTTTGGAAACCATTGAGTCAGGGAGGCTTATCTGCTAAGACGTCCAGAGACACAAGCGAGGGGAGAAGAGGCAGAGATAATGTAAAACAGTGCAAGAGAAGTGAAATGCACATATTCTCCTAATTCAAGAGCTGTTGAAAATAACCCGAGTTTTGATAAGACAGCAATGTCCCAGTCTTACTTTATTCTAACAAGTTATTTTTAGGTTTCTATCAGCTCTGTTGCTCCAAAGATTAGTGGAGTGTTTAATGTGACATATTAATGATAGTAGTTGAGAAGTTGGTGCAGCCTTAATCTATGTTAGATGCTTTGATATCAAAACTAAAATGGGCATAAAACTGAATTATTGATATATATATATTCTGCGTATGTTTGTGGATGTGACGGCACACAGACAACGGTCCTGCAGGCAGTCGGAGGACAGGCACAGCCACTGTATTTGTCGAGGTGCAGGATGTTAACGACAACAGACCCATCTTCCTCCAAAACAGCTATGAAACCACCATACTGGAGAGCGTGCCCCAAGGAACCAGCATCCTTCAGGTAGGACGCCCAGACACGTGGTAACATACTCCATATACTTCATTAGTCCGTTGTAAAAGCCACTTTATTTGCTAACATCGTAAAACACAGAGGATCTGCTCCGGAGTGGACTCTTTTTGGCTCAGGTTGCATTTGTCCGGTCAATGTCAGTGTCATGTTTATCTTAATTTAGATGAACACCCAGATGGATTGGAGTGACTGCAAAGTAGGGAAACAGCGCTCAGAGGTGATTGGCAAAAGCTAAAACTAATTCTAAATCTACAGTATATTGATTAAACAGAACTGCTGCTGTTTGAGGCTTAACTTTGGCCCATTGTATCTGCTATTCCTAAAATCCTCGGAAAAATTTACATTTCAATCCAGGGCAGAGGTGAGATTTGACAGTGCTCAGTAATCCAGTATCAATCATGGTTACCTCAAATGAATGTAGTGCAGAGTTGCCCTAATATAGGCTTTTTATGTCTATCAGTGTTATCACAGAAGTGCATGAAGCTGCCACAATGGCTTTTTGATTGCCTACATTTGATGCACTTATAGTGATCTGTTGTTAACCTCCTCCGCTCATATTCAAACTAGTAATACAAATGCTACTATATCTTTTCACGCGCACTTCACTGACACCTTGTATTAGTAGTTTACAGCACCAACAGTAAAATATACGACGTGTCGCTTGTTTTGGGGAGGAGTCAGTCCAGTCAGCCTGTCCTCGAGTCAGATTTCAGTGACATAGTCAAATAGACTTGACATGGTGATGTGAGGCTCCGTGCTGTGTTCCGGCTGTGGCGCTTGTCGGAGCGGTGACAGGGACACGCGTGAGCTCTCGCGCTCGTGTGGCCTGCGATGTGGCGGCCGTCTGAAGGAGAGGTTGTACGAACGCCGATAGGAGCCCAGCCTCCTCCACACCTTGAGCTGGGGCTCGCTAGACCTACTTCTTCCACGAGTCAAGCTGTCTCCTGGACCACAGCTTGCTTCAGAGTCCCTGTCTTGCTCAGAGGGCCGGCACACTGCCAGGAAGGCTGCGAACCCTGCCAGCAGCAGGGATAAGCCCAGCACCACCATGATGGTGAACTCAGGGTCATAGGTGTCTGAAGAATGGGTTGGAGGCTGTGTAATGGTGGGCGTGATGGGGGTGGTTGTCAGGTTGGACAGAGTGGTGTTTTCTGTGTTGGAGGTAAAGGTGAAATTGACGCCTGGGTCAGTGGTGTTCATGTTGTCCTGGCGCTGGATGGAGAAAAAATAAACCATTAGAATTGGAGGTATGTGTTGGGAAGTTGGAGGCACTGTGTGTGTGTGTGTGTGTGTGTGTGTTTGCTGGTACAGTACATGTGGCTACACATGTCATCTTCTAAGTGCCCCTTGATATGCTGTGATTTAACTCAAGCTGCGTAAGTTTATTTTATTTTCACTATGTTGCGATTATACAGTCAAGTCTTACATTACATAGACACACACTCACACACATTAACGCCTTCACGCACCGGCACATGTAGTGAGTGTTTGGCATTTGTGGCAATTATGTAGCTATTAAATCAAGGACTACAAAACAGTCAATGCTTGACAGGTTTTTTTCAATGTAAAACAAATTGGTTTTATTAAAATGCCCCTTGCAAAATGCAAGGCACCCACCTCTTCTTCCCCGATCTCCAATTATCCCCCCTCATTCTGTGCGCCCCCATCTTCAGCATAGTAACATTTGTAAATGTCATCGTCCTTAATTCAGCGGAGACAAAGCATGGCTTATCGGTTTAAGGGAAACACATTGGGACGTGAAATTATTTTTAAGACCAAATGCCAGGAAAGCTCTGAAAAGGCCAGTGGAGCAGGATGGCTTGTTAGAGAGTCAGTTCATTAGTCAGCGCCTCCAAGCACATACGCCACACACACACACACACACGCACAGTTATTAAACACAAAGTTTCTTTCTCATCTACACACGCTGCTCTTAAGCTTGGCAGCTTAGTTGTAAGGTATTCTCTCTCTCCATCACCCCACAGTGTTGCTTTAGAAAGTTTGACCAAATGTGCGCCTGACTTGTCCAGTAAATTGTTAGTAGCACCCGTCCAAACTCTTATTGCATTAGTTTCTTTAAAATTGCCTCTTGATTGGTCTTTGTTTTCTGGTGATTATAATCGTAACCTTTATCATTTATATATGTAGTGAAGAAGAATATCCATTAAATATAGAATAAAGTAATATTTCATAGATGTCATAGATATGCTAATAATGCTGAACCAAATGCGGCGAACAGCGTTCTTGCGGCCCTGAAAACAACGTGCAGTTATTCAAGCACATGTCAAGCAGCTCACATTTTGAAAACTATATTTTAGAGGTTTTGCAGTTAGAAAAAAAACGCATATTGTAAGACTCACTGAAGAGATGATCAGTTTACTGCCTTAATATTTGACAGAGTTGAATTTATTTTAACTTTTAAATATGAAAGAGATAAAGATCTTTAGCAATTTAGAACAAAACACCCAAAACATACTATATATAAATATATATACACATACATACGTACTTACACACACACTTTAGAGACTCTTTAATACAGCCCCTTGCTTAGTCCAAGTAACTGAGGTCAAATGTGTTTCTTGGCTACACACACTTGTTTTTCCCCCTTAAACTGCTGCTTTCCCAGAGACAGAGGGGAAATACTCTGAAGGAAGAGGGAGCGAGCAGAAGACGGGGGTAAAATGTGGGCATGGCAGTTGAAATATATCGGTAATTTTTTTAATCCCAAGAAGCCAAAGACAATGGTGCCTTCAGCTCTGTGGGCCACGCAGAAGCTTAGTGAATAATCTCATAGTGCTTACACTCTACATGCTTACACTTACAACATCTGGCTCAGCAATGTAGTCTTACACTTTATACACCCCTTGTATATTCTAAGTGGTGCAGTCCACTGTGTAATACCCTATTCATCACTCACCAGTCTCACCCCCCAGCCTCTTTTTTTCTTGTCTCCCCCTCAGTTCCCCTCCTCTTTCTCCTCTCCTCTCCACATCTCTTTATAAAGCTAATGAGACTGAAGTTGGGCCCCTCTTCACAGAGAGAGCAAAAGAGAGCAAAGGAGGACGCACAGACCCAGAGATGGCATGTGTGTATTTGTGTCTGTATTTCTGCATACCTGAGCACACATACGTGTGCTGAGTGTCTTGAGTGTGCATATCTATGGGCAATTGAATATGCACTTTGTAGGCGCCTCCATAGACACATTCACAGACGGAGCAGAGTGTGACATGAAGTCGGTCTCATCCAGTGCCAGTGGCTCTGTGCCACACTGGATTCAGAAGGCAGTCTTATGACACGGCCCTTTCACCAGCCGCCCAGCATGCTCCATTATTTATCTGTGTATGTTGTGGAGCCGTGCTGTCTGCACTCGGTTTGAGTTTTTGGCTGCTTTTGCCCTTCTGCATTTAAGAGAGAGGGACTTTCTCCATCCCATGATGGCGTTGTTGTGGCAACAAGACACTTGTCACCAGTGGATGTGTACTGATGTGATATGTTTGTTGAAAACACTAAATCAGTAGGACATTATTGGATTTGTATTGGCCATCATATAACAATATATCAACATCTACATATCTTCATGTAATAAAAAAACACTAGAAATAAATACAACAGACCCAGAGACTCCTTAGTCCCTTTACTGGTCTAAACAATCAAGGCTGATCCATGCAGGATATTGCAAAGAAATTAAATATCACACTGAGATCTATAGAGTCCTTCGAGGGCTCTGCTCTAACCAAAAGAGAAAAGAGTGGGAGGCCCCAGTACACAACTGAACAAAAGAACCAATACCCTTAAGTGTCTTCTTTGAAGAATACATGGATCCGCTTTAACTGGCAGCTCCATTAAATAGTCAGTCTCACCATAAACGGTTGCCTTTCCCAGCAGCAAAAAAGCCAAACCCTAGACTGAACAATAAAAGTGACAATGAGGAAAGACAGGTTGAAAACAAGTGTTGTGGACACGCGAAGTTAGAGATGTTTGGATTAAAAGGAGAACGTTGACGAGACGCAGACTTACATTCACATGATTCATGGTGCAGTAACACGACATACAGCGAGTTTCACAGTCAGTGGCGGCTCTAGGATTTTTCTGAGTAGGGGGTCGTCAAGGGGCCAGAATATTCACAGAGGGGCCAAGTATCAGTCCAACAACATAGAAGAGCTTACATGGTAAAATCTCTTCTTCTAAAACATTTATTGATGCTTGACATTCATTTTCGCCTTATTAGCACCACTAGTGTTTGGACTTGGAATTGCATGCATATAATCGCACTGTAGGACTGATGAGTGACAGCAGAGGGGCACTTCATGGGGCCAATCAGATTTCAGCTAGCGCCAATGCCCCTGTGGCCCCGCCCCTACAACCGCCCCTGGCCACAGTAAAATGAACTAGAACACATTTTCAAACTATCAATAACCATTTACTATAGACCAGCAGATGTCAACCCTAATAAACTGTGGGAGCAGCATTAATGTCCATTAGTCAAAGCCAACTATAATACCCAAAATGTAAATAAAAATAATAATTCAAGCTTGTCAAGGACAATATTATCTATTCAAATTCATGTAAAAAGATTTTCATGACATTTCTACATGTAGTGGATACATATCTGTCACCATCATCATCATCACAGCTTGAATATTTTGTATTGATGTATTATTGTGCTGCTGTCCTTGTAGTTATGTTATGTAAGAAGAGAGTTTCTGCTTTCTGCTGCTGTATGTGTGTCTGTACAGGTTCAAGCTACAGATGCAGACCAGGGGGAAAATGGCAGAGTTCTCTACAGGATTCTCACTGGTAAGAGCAGCTGTTCTTTGATTGTCTTCCAGATGAACACAGTCCATGCTCACAAACAAATGCATTGAAACCACAGCTTCTGAAAATCGACTTCATGGTGGTAACACAGTGACAGCTCAGTGGGTAGAGCAGTTGTCTTCAAACCAGAGGGCGTGCGGCTCGAGGTGTTTTCGGACAAGACACTGAAACGCTGTGCTAGCGCCAATGTGTACTGTCTGGCATTTGTTCAACAACAATATCCCCAAAGGGATCAATAAATTATATTATATTATTATATTATTGATATTTTTTATAGTTCAGTTTATGTGCAAACAAGATTTTCGTGAAAAGTTTCTAGGTTTTTAGTGAGAAAAAAAGGTGTTAGTCGGTACTATAAATTCTCAAATCTGATGCAGTATCTTTTATTAAGAAGCAGTCAGCAAGAGTGAAAACATTAATAACAGGTTATTTAAAAAATGATTGAAACCCAAAGGCTAAACAAAACCTTTTATCTGGTTCTCTCTCTTCGTCTGTTTCTGTATGCGTGTGCCTGTTTGAATGCATGCGTGCAGGGAACAGCAACGACCAGTTTAGCATCGACAGACAGACCGGCCTGGTGACAAGAGGCCTCAATCCTCTTGACAGAGAAACGAAAAGCTCCCACGTGTTGGACGTGGAGGCCTACAACAGCGATGAGAGCATCATGAGGAGCTCTGTGAGGGTGAGGAGGAAAATATCTGAATTACTTACGTGTACTTACTAAAGCTGGCAGTATAGTACATTTAGAAATAGTTTATTCTTTTATATATCCTGTATGTTGGGTTTGAACATTTAAAAGGAAACCATGTCATCCTCTTAGTAATAGGCAGACTGGTCCAACATGTTCCTTCTGGTAATGTGGATTATAAGGAAAGCGGCCTCTTAGGAGAGAGATGTGCACCGTGTTGACAGAAAAGGATAAATCTCCTTTCCTGAAGAGTTGTATCCTCAGTTAAAATATGTAATTGTTGTAAATCTGCTTCTCCCGCAGGTGATCATATACGTGAACGATGCCAATGACGAGGTGCCAGTGTTTACCCAGCAACAATACAACCGTCTGGGCCTCAGGGAGACGGCTGGCATCGGGACATCTGTGATTGTGGTGCGTGCCACAGACCGTGACACGGGTGAGTCGATCAAAGGACGGCAGAACAGGAAGTCGAGTTTCGTGTCAGCTCTTGTTGTTGAACCGTCAGAGTCCGTTCAGTTTCATCTTCATAGCATAAACTTAGCTGACTGAAGACATCCCATTTCTGTTCTACTTGCACATGACAGTTGTTTTCACATCACCAGCCCTAAAGCAAGTGGTTGCCACTACAATGTAGCCTGTCTCATCTCTTTTTTTATACCTCGTATACTGACGTCAATTAAAAACTGGATATTTAACTGGAATTTAAAGGTCTGCTTCTGCTCCACAGTTTAAACTTCCTCTATTCACTTCCCATAGCGTAACATGTTTCTTAACAACTTCATGACGAATCTGGTGCCGTGAGATACAGTTTCCAAAGCATTAGAGTAGGTCAGATACGGACATGATCACAGCTTATAAATGGCATAGGAACAGTGCTAAGTAAAAAACAGAACAGAGGAAGCAAAAGTTACAACTATAGATTTGATGTTTTTAAGCATTCTACTAACTATTTATGTATGTAGTCATGCTCCAAAGTTAGTGCCCCCTCCCTTCTGTGTAAAAAACCTGACAAAAAGCATAGATATATATGTAGGTGATCTCTCTAAGAGCAGTTTGCTGGTCTGAAGTTGCCAGTCTTCCCAGGAGTAGACATCCCAGCACGTTCACTCAGAGAAATGCAAAAAAGAAAACCCTAAGCTACATCAGGCGCCATGAGGACGAGACTGACCCTAGACATAATTCCTCTCTATACCAGAGCGTTGTCAGAATTCGTTCCTGCAACAGGACAATGACCTGAAGCACATCATCATCACACATTATACCAGGAATGTATATATAACTACATATATATGCTAATTTTCCCAACCACTACTTGCTAGGTGATGGTGGAGCTGTGGCTTACGCCATTGTATCTGGGTCAGACCGCAAGTTTGAAGTGGACGTAAGCACGGGCCTGGTAACCACTCTAGACTACCTGGACTACGAGACCAAGACCACCTACCTAATGAACGTCTCAGCTACTGACCAGGCTCCACCTTTCCACCGGGGCTTCTGCACCGTCTATGTCACGTTACTTAATGAGCTGGATGAGGTTGTGGCCTTCGTCTCCACTGGTTACGAGGCTTCGCTACGCGAGAACATCGCCACCGGGACAGAGGTGGTCCAGGTGCACGCCCAGTCGCCTGACAACTTGAACCAGCTGACGTACCGCTTCGACCCTGATACGTCGCCTGCGGCTCTGGCCCTGTTCAAGATAGACAGCGTCACAGTGAGTAAAGGAACAGTGGAAGAAGGATAATTGAGTAGATTAACGCAATCTACATTTTTGTACACTTCAAAGACTACACCCACCTTCCGTCGCATACGTCTCATCCATTAACCACAGTGTGATTTGCTAACACCTTTTCCTCTGTGCTTTAGCCGACACTCCTGTTGCTGCAAGACTGATCAAAGCTGATCAAAGAACTTGTTTTGTTTGAAGTAGTTTGATTCCTTTGACAGGAGGGAAATTAGAACTTTTTTTTTCATAGACACTTGTAAGTCTGTCTCTGTCCTGGCTCGCTGTCTGTCTCAATGGGAAGATTTGTAACTTGTATGAAATCATTATGGAGCCAGTGATCTATGCTGATGATGGTGGTGTGTGTGTGTGTGGTGTTTCAGGGCCGTATAACGGTGACAGGTCTGCTGGACAGAGAGAAGGGGGACCTGTACACTTTGACTGTTGTAGCTGATAATGGCGGACCTAAAAAGGACTCCACTGTGGTAGGTTCCCGCATTGTTTCCCCGAATGGGCAGTTTAGAAATTATTACAATACATGTTCATGTATGTTTTCTGTTATAGAAAACTTAATGGCATTCCTCTTTTGTTCATTGCTTCTCTCACTGGGACGGCAGAAAGTAAGTCTTCAAGCTCATTTTATGGGGCTTAGAATGTAAAGTACAGTATGAGACATATTTATTTACAGTTTGCTTTTAGAACCTCAGCATTATCATTTTCAGTGATTCTGTCTCTTATCAGGTATCGATCACCATCCTGGATGAAAATGACAATAATCCAGAGTTTGACATCACATCTGATACGTCAGTGGGAATCCCAGAGAACACACCCATGGGGAAAAGAGTGGCCGTTGTGCTTGGACGGGACAAAGATGCTGGATTGAATGGACTGGTGAGATGATAAAAAGAAAGAGCACAGACTCAGACACATTCAACTAAATATTTCACAGTTAGTTGGCACACAAACATAGAAAAACTATTTAAGATGTGATATTATGTATTTAATATCTAGAACCCTCACAGCCAAACACAACTATTCAAGTATTCCCACATAATGGCTGCTTTATGATTACAGCTTCTTTCTGGTGGTGTGATGTGACATTTATTAATCTTTTACTCTGGTCCCCTTTCATCTCGTCTAATTCTCACTCATTACTCTTTATTAGGTGAATTTCACTTTGGTGGCGGGCAACATGCAGGATGTGTTCATGATCAAGACAGTGAACCACACCTATGGGGAGGTTTATGTTAATGCTCCATTGGACAGAGAGTCAGTAGACCGCTACCTACTGAAGGTCAGTCACATGTTGTTGTGACATTTTCACTAGTCTCTCCTCCCTTTTCTCCATCACACAAGTACAACCACAGCTACGTCTGACCTTAGCACATATTAAATGATATTATATTTTTATATCATAGTTTAGTACAAGGATCGGCTGTTGGATTTATTTGTGTGTACGTTTACGTGGTTATATTGACGTACTAGTATACATCTGAGTACATGTATGTATTGTTATGGATGCAGCAAACTACTCGTCACTGTTCACCATGTGAATAAGGTTTGGTCTGTTGGAGAAGAGTAATCAAATCAGAATCAAAATTTATTTATATAGCAAATTTAAAACAACAAGGTCGACCAAAGTGCTGAACAATTTTACAAGGATAAAACATATCGCATAAAATTTCACAACATCAACAGTTTGAAAATATATAAAACAAATTACATAAAATTTCACAAGTCGACAGGTAAAAAGTTTAAATATTAATATTAACTGAGGACATCCAAACGCAACTGAAAATGGGTGAGTTTTAAGTTTGACCTTAAAAATATCTACGGAAGCTGAGCCCTTAATCGAAAAAGGGAAACTGTTCCAGAGTTTAGGAGCTGCTACAGCAAAAGCTCGGTCGCCCTTTCTGACTTGGTTTGTTGGGGAAACATTTAAAAGCAATTTATCTAAGGTTTCTTGGCGTGCTATAGGGGCCTAGAGGGTTCTAAAATGTAGTTTGGTGCTAAGCCATTTAGAGATTTAAAAGCAAATTAAAAAATCTTGTACTCAATTCTGTGTTTTACTGGGAGCCAATGCAGCGTCATTAGCAACAGGGGTGATGCTGTCTCTTTTCTTAGTATTGTAACATACTCAGAAACATAATGTAACACAATGTTTTATCTCCCCGTACATGCATTTTTAAAAGAAAGAGACTTTTCTTGCAGGTGCGTGCTATCGACAATGGCTCACCTCCCAGATACACAGACCATTCCCTTACAATCAACATCCTGGATGTTAATGACAACGCACCTGTTATTCAAAGCCCAAGGGGATACAATGTCAGCATAAGCGAGGTAACGTAGAGCCAGTTATTGTGTATGGGCCTATTTTTTGAACCGAGGAAAAATAAAGCGTCATGATTTTGTACTTTGTTTTATTTATAATGTCCATTTCAGAATGTTGGAGGAGGCACATCAGTCCTTCGCGTGCTCGCCACTGACCAAGACATTGGTCCCAATGCTATGCTGTTTTACTACATAACTGCTGGAAACCAGGATCTGACCTTCCGCATGGACCGCGTGACAGGAGAGATGGTGACACGTCCAGCCCCTCCTGACCGGGAGCGCCAGCAGGAGTACATACTCACAGTCACCGTGGAAGATGATGGGACGCCACCACTGTCGGTGAGATGCAAGAAACTGCATAAGCAGCACGCTGCGAAATCTATCTAAGCATATTAGATACGAATAATTATTTTTTAGTTTTATGCTAGAGTTTAATAACTAGATTTGTTATAGTACTAACATTTACTTTGTTTTTAGTGTCACAAAATAAATGAATATCCTCTAGTTTGTGCATAACGAAGTAGTAATCTGAAAAAGTCTGATCTAATCTAGTCATGGTGATATAAATCAATGGGGGTTCTTCAAAGAGCCATCTACTGGCCAGATACTGTACTACAGAAAGTCTGTTAGCACTGTATAGTACAGTGACCTAAAAGACATGCTTATCTGGTCCTCTGTTGCCTTTTGATCCACTTGTGCCTTCCAGCCAGGAACAGTATGACTTGAACCACTGTAAGTCCAACATGCTTCAAGCAGCACAAACAAAAAAAAGTAAATATACTGGCAGGTTGATCTTCAGTGTGAGCTGAACAGCTGTGAAAGCACAGGAAACACCTTCGCTTATAAACAGGAAAGCCACAAGCTGTATGTTGTTGTGTTTCCTGTTTAGATGTCTGTAGCATTTGAACAGCCCTTTTATGGGCACTGATAAGATTTGCTACTGTATGTCTCAGATCTGTTGTACTGTATGTGGCCTGCGTTTTTTATTTTTACCTCTGTGTATCTAGGGAACAGTTTAATTATGTAGCTTTTGCTTTTTTAACTTACAACCACAGCAAAAAATATAAAACTAGAAAAACTACAAGCATCAGTTCACTCTCGTCTCATAAATGAACATACACTAAGATGGTTTTTATCGTTGTCTTTCCTCGATGGCAGACTCCCTCTGGTGTGCAGCATTTTAGAGGCGCACAAGTGTAACAACCTTGTTCCATCAGTAATGGCTCCCTAGGCAGCTAGCGCAGCATGTCCTTGTATAGTGCTGGTTTTGGAGATCTGCCAGTGGAAAGGAACACTGATTTCAAAGACTGGACACAAGGTTTTTAAGGTTTAAGAGCTCCACTTTATTTAACTTACAACCAGAGCAATGCAAACACCATATACAGAACAAGAATTTTTGCACCATTATCCTCACGAACACACAAACACACACACATATACACACACACACACTGAAACACGGGCATTCTCACACCTTGCTCTACAAACCTGCTACACATCAATAAGAGACGGTTTCCGGTAACTACCTGTTTGCGTTTTTAAAAAACCACCAGTGGTTTTACAGACACATACAGACTAAGCGACATCAGCACTGCAATCATTTTCAATCACTTCTCATTTGCTTCTTTGCATATGTTACATACATATTGATATGATTGTCTTTGGTTTGTCGTGTCAAAGCTATTACACTTAAAATGCAGTAATATGTATTTAGCTATTAACAGTCCCATTGCACAGAGAAAATAGAAATTATTACTAATATATACATCCCACATTCAAGACACTACATTCAAGAAAATAATCATTTAAACTCTATTATTTAACTGTACACAAGCATGGCCACTGTGTTACTGAGAGCTCAGGAAGGAAGAGTATTTAAACCAACAGAGTTGAAACTAGCTGAGGTAGCAAATGGGGAAGAAAAAGAAGCCAAGGCTAAGTGGAAATGATATAGAGGAACCATGTAATGCCATAAAAACAAAACTGTCAACTTGTACAACTTCTCCGGTGTGAAGCTATCACAGCAATTTATTACTATGACAGGGATGAGTGAAAGTCTCCATTCACTTTCACACCGGGGGCTCACTTCTGTCTCTTAATGTCTTTTAATTCCAGTCTATTTTGACTTTCCACTGATTTATTTGAAACGAGATATGTAATCGGGTTGAGAGTGGGTGCTATCAGTGTGTGGTTGCAATGTTTGTACTTGAGGAACTTCCAAATTACCCAGAGTACTCTTCTGGAGTCTAGGACTCTTTCGAAGTCTAGTACTCTTTCGAAGTCTAGGACTCGTTTTGCTTTCTCAAGTATATAGTAACATGCTCACAAATAATCTTGTGTCATGTTTCTTTGACAATTCCCACATTTAACAAATGGGTCGATTCAACCAGTCACATTATGGAAAGAAGCAACAGACAATAATGTTGTGAAAGGAACTTTAGAAAGCTTACTGTTCATATAAGCTGTTCGATCCTAACAAGCCACCCCTGCATCCCACCCTTAACGTTCTGGGTTGTGCAGATCGAGGCACCTTGACCTATGGACTTTTGTCTACATTTAAATAGGACGTCACACACAAACTAGCCCAAACTGCCCACTGGTCCTAATAGAATCTTTGCTCTTGGCCTCCAGCTGTTGTCGCAGGTGGACATTGTGTTTCAATGAACAAAAGCACACCGCATGCCCCGCTGCAGTCCAGAAAATGTTCAGATGACAATTCCAGCGAGGGTTATTGTAAGACGGCTCATACTCATAGAAGAGGAAGAGAGTTGTGGGACTGTTTCCAGGTCAGCAGTTAGTGATGAGAAAGGTTTCAACCCCCTTTAAACCTGCAGTAGTTCTGGAGACTCTGAGATGGTGTCTGAAACCAAGACATGTAGATTTGTGAGGTAATCACTTTCTATGAATACATATATATGTATTTATGTAGATATGAGGGAGTCTGCACATACAAAGTACGCTTCCTGCTCAAATGCAGATGTTGGCAAAAGACACACAGAGACATACTTCTTCATATCCTCCTACTCTGCAGAAACTGAATAGTTTTACAGAATCTAATGTATTTAGCTTGAAATAGGAACAAAAACACGTTCAGTCTGAGTTATGACATGTTTAAGATAAGAGGGGAACTGCTGCGAGTTAGACTCCTCTCAGCTTGAGGTCAGTAGAGCAAAACAAAAAACAGGGAAGCTGAAGTGCGGCTTTTATCAACATGACGCGAAACCAGACAACAGCGTCTTATAACAACAGAAGACAAGTGAAGGAAATGAGCTCTGGCATGGAAAATATATTGTTTTTTTCCTGCAATTTGTTATGGTTTTATCAATATTTGTAGCTCTAAGCGGAGGACAAACGTGCCATGAAGCAGTGGAAGTTTCCATCAGCCACTAAAGAATCCAGAGACTACTGTCAACAGACGTTAGACTGTAATAGCTTCAGTGAGTGTTTAATAGACGTGTCCTTTAACCTTTTAACATGATGGTCCAGTTTTAGTTCTGGTTCAGTCTGAGCTGCCAGATAACATAGGAGTTCAGCTCAGTATGCCTGGAATGTCTGCACAGGTGCCCCAGGGATCAGTAGAAGAAAAACACCCCTAAAATGCTGCTAATTTTTCAGTATTATTTCCACGTGCACCGGAGAGCGTGGCTGAAGAGGCCATTAGTGTTAAACGAGAGTGAGAATGGTTTCACTCACGTGGGCGACATTAAATTAAACGCCCTGAACAGAATGTTTTTCTTCGTCACATCGACTCAAGCCAGCTGTTTGAGTGTGAGCGTGCAATATTGCACAAGAACGTAAGCGTCTTTCCTCTCAACACTTCCACCAAAGGCAGGATGTTTTACCAGGTCTTGCATCAGTCTTTTACCAGATTGAGCACATTTTGAAATCTTTTTTTTCCCCAGAACTTTGTCCTTGTGTAATACATTTACACGCCTTTGTATCGAACATGAAGGTGAAGGGAGATCCGTGTCATTTTTAGACTGTGAATAAGGGATCATCTACAGTACAAGTGCACACTCATCCCTAAACTGAAAATGACCCCATCGCGATGTAGGTCAACTCCCCTCACAGTTCTCTTTGGATGACACTGGTGGTCAGAGTAAGGTATGATTGGGGCAAAAGCTGAACTAAATAAACATGAGGTTAGATAACCGTATGTGTCCCAGCCTCTGCTGACTGATTCACTGTTTTCTTGTTCAGTCAGCCTCTTTATTCAGTGTGTGACCACTGTGTGTTTTTTTTGCTGTCTTGGTCTGAATATTGACTTACTTCTAATATGAGTTGGTGTGAGTGTGTGTGTCCTACCTTCTATTGGGAAAAACACGTCCCCATGTGCAGGAGGAGAAAGGGGGGTTCCTGGCTCAGACAACAGGTGGCGTCCTGTCTCAGAGGACTGTCTGGTCATGATCTGAGAAACCGTACGGGAAATCTGTGGTGATCCCCCAAGAAACACTGGGTTCTCATGGCCATGGGCTTCACTGAACACATACGACAGACAGAAACACATGTAAGAAAGGGGACCATATGAGTAAGAAAATTTCCTCTGACCCAATGTTGCGACACTCAAATGTTGCTCAAGACATTTCGAAAAACCACCTCTTTTTTCACATTTGTGTTCAAAACCTGTTTTCTGATGTTCAGAAATAAACATTTTATT
Organism: Microctenopoma steveboyesi; assembly: GCA_032359275.1. NCBI lineage: Eukaryota > Metazoa > Chordata > Actinopteri > Anabantiformes > Anabantidae > Microctenopoma > Microctenopoma steveboyesi. Next base: position 4,335,263 of record JAUMHF010000007.1, on the reverse strand, counting down.
CAATGATTTACTATAAATGTATATATTAGTTAGCCTAAGGGTGTTTAGCCCAATGGTTGCGCCCCCCCAGTGACACACAGCATCATGTCACTGTGTAAAAGTCGAAATGTTCTGTTCAAAAATTCTTTTTATTACACAATTTCTCTTTAAACTAATATATTATTGTTTTAAGCTATACATATATATATATATGTATATATTGTAAACAAAGAGTAGCAGAGATTGTAATGTTTGTCAGGAAACTAGCTACACTATTGTTTAAAACATGTAAGTGAAATATCTGTGTAAACACGGTTTCTAAGAGCAGCTGTGTTTTGAAGCCTGTCAATGGAGTCAGCTGTCTGACTGACTGTGGGAAAACTCACCTGTCCATTCTCACCAGCTCTTGTCCACCTGGGAGAGGGGAAATAGGAAATGGGCTATTGTGAATTATTTGAAACACAGCGGAACACCAGAGATACAGTGTGAATGTACTTCCTATTCTATAAAATGCAGTTAATCGGCCTCCCTGACAGGAAAGACTAAACACTATGAGGAACTAAGTGTGAGAGATTTATGTATGCATGAACAGGGAACCGAATGCGTGTGTGCATATGAGTAAGACTTACGTCTGCTCGAATGGCCGCTATACCTCTGTTTGTACACCAGCACCAGAATGAGAGGCAGAGCGATCAAAGCCAAGATGCAGGCTGCTACCGCCAAGGCAACTGCCACGGAGTCTGAGAAAGCAACAGAGAGACTGTGAGCTAAATAAATGGAATAACTTGCCAGTCATCCCTATGCCATGAACAGCTGTCCTAAATAAGGTGACATACTTCCAGATGGTGCGGGATCCCAGACAGTGCAATCTTGAGATCCGTTTCTCCCTGGAAAGAGGACAAATAGATTCATCTCGTATTACGGTATATCACAGTGTGTCATTGATGTGGATTTCTAGTAACTGCAACAGAAACCCTTCATTATAGACAGTTACCACAAACATGTGGGCTCCAATGTGCAATCACAGATTATCATAACATCTTAAGGGAAACTAGCGTAATGGCCTTGTCCTACTTAGCAGCTTGCAAAGAGCACTGTGGTTTATTTAAGGTAACTTGTTTCACTTCCAGTTTATCCTATACGAATTCACTGAATGTTCACATGAATGTAGTGTCCTTACGTGCTGTAACTGTGAGAACAACGTGGCTGTGCGATGCCTGCGCAACTGAATGACCATTAACTCTGTCTAGGACCAGGCAGCAGTAGCGACCCTGGTCCGCACGCGTCACGTTCTGCAGAACCACCCAGAAGTTATGTTCTGAAGCTCCGAAGTTCGGCGCTGGCGGCCCGCTGTGGTTGCCGTGGTGATGACCAGTGTTCGTATGCCGTGGGTGCTGTCTCATGCAATGCTGGTCACTGTGTGGCGTGAAAAGCCAGGCTTTGCTCAAGACATCTGTTTTGTGCAAGGGGGCACCAGCCTGGGAACACACCAGCTTGACGGTTGCACCCTCAGGACAGGTGTAGTACAGGTGGGGCGCAGAAACACTCAGTGAGGAGTGGGGCATCCCACTGTTAGCTAGAGAAAGAAAGAAAAGACACAAATGTAGTTTATGTTTATCACTATTAGCCACCTTTTGCATTCGTCTTTCAGGTGCTTGGATGTGGGGGGCAGAGGTTTTATAAACGTGTAGCATCAGTTTCAGAAGTTTAAAAAAAATTTGGTTGATCACAGTTTTATTCACATTATTTGTTAGCTGACGCTATGTGGGATGAAGTTCCTGCCTACTACCACCAGTCAGAGCACAAATAAACACAGCTGTAGTAATTATAGCAACTACCATTTTTAGCACAGATTTAAAGCCCAACAATTTTCCGTGTGATATTTCTGCACACTACATGCTTCCTGGTTTTTGTGCATTTGGCGTAAGCACTGTTTCCAGTTCTGTTACTATTTCTGTCAGGTAGGCAGAGGTACTGACCACTACATATATGCGGCGTGATGTCATTAAACCCCTTCTACGTCGTCTTCACTGGCCTGTGATTCGGTGAAATGGCCCTTTAATTCTCTGAACACTATAGGGTGACACAGATTTAACATGTCTCTGTGCACACTGAGGAAACAGAAGAGACAGATGTAAGATGTTTCTTTACATATTGCATGAACTGCTCTCCTCACATACTGCCTTCCACCACATCCTGTTCAGACCTTAGTGCAGCAGCACAATGCACAGGCACCTTTCTTTAACGAGTAATCTGAATGATTATTCAGTAACACAACAAAAGTATCCTTAACTGGTGACCTTAACTACCTGCACCTAAATATCGTACCATTATTTGTCTGTGAAATATTGTGTGATTTTGGATCCAGAAATGCTAAATGACAACAGCAAGGCATGCATGTGAAACGTATGTGTGTGGGTGGACTGGCATTAAAGAGTGTGCATGCAGCTATGTGTTGATGCATTCACAGATTATGGCCATGAATAAAAGATTGTACAGTACTGTGTGTGTTTGTGTGTGTGTGTGTGTGTGTGTGTGTGTGTGAATGAACTCAGCACTAGCCATTGTGAGCTAGGAAAAGCAATAGGAAGACCAGAGAGGGTGATTAAAGTGAAACTGTTGCCCCCGCGCCTGTTCCTGACTCCGTGGTGGGACAATAGGAGGGGAAGCCCTTCTGCTCTCCTGTTTCACACCGCCCTGCCTTCCGCCCTGCCCTTTTTTTTGACAGCTCTTCCCCAGTTTCTCCTGATTACACTAGTAAAGAAGGATTTCTGGCAAAGGCAGGATAGGAGAGCGGTGTTGTAAATTATACTATGTTCACTAGACAATGATCATTTGTTTTTGCAATCTTAGGTGTCAAGTGGGTGGTGTCGCCATTGTGACGGTGTTACCTGAGCTGCCTTCATGTGGTTGCAGCCAGGTTAAAACAGGCAGGCAGCCTTGCTTTGTGTCTGGAATGGACAGGATTTCTTTCACTGGTAGACTCCAAACATCTGTGTTTTGGCTCCACTACAGACGGAAGATTTCTCCTCAGATCGCTGTTCTCAGGATCATGATAGCCCCCAAGGGCACAGAAACAGGCCCCCTTTTGTTTTTGCGTGAATGCCACCTGTTAAGAGCATGTCGCATCTGACAGACTTTTTTTTCTTACATTTCAGACATGTATTAATAATACTTCTGCTGGGTGTGCAGTACTTTTATTGCTCTCGTGTATTAAAGATGCTAATGAACTAGTACTGGTAAATCTGGTATCTTTACAAATGCCAAATTCTCTACCTGTGTTTGCACAAGTGCTGCCCCCTCCATCACACCTACTGTTATGGTAATGGTCATCCAATCCATTCCAGGGTGTTAATGAAACCAGCAGGAGAATCGCAGATTAGCCCATCCACACTGGCAGAAAGTGAGTTTCAGTTGAAACCCTTTTTTGTAAGTAGCAGACTTTTTAGCAACAGGATATGTTTAAATGTGGCACAAAAGGAAGTGGTTAAGGGTCAGTGACGAAGGCCATCGTGTTCAGGGAACCAAGATATTTGAATATGATAATGTGTTGTTTTCTTACTTTGTGCGCCTGTCAGAGCTAATCAGTAAATGTGAACGCGAGTCAGTCAGCTTCCCTCTTCTTCCTCCAAGTTTATGATTGTAAATTCAGTAGAGTCACTGAAGGCTTGTGCAATTTAAAAGCTCTATAAGCATTTTTGCAACATAGTTTCCTCATTTTATTGCCCGTGTGTAACGTAACTGGGCCTTTTTATACTTTTGAAATAATTAGTGTTCGATTATTACATTATGTTTGTATGTCAAATTGTTCTCTTTTGGTGCTTCCTGCTTTCCTCTTTATAGTTTTTCATGCTGTGACTTGAACGTTTCTGTTTTAGACCTTTACTAACCAAAGAACGTTAGGCTGCTGCTTTTGTTGCTGTGACTAGAAGCAGAGTCAAGGCTCTGTCTGTATCCTTGAGCAGTTCAGACACTAGTGGAGAAGGCAGTTTTACGAAAAGCACGAAGGTCGCTGGTGTTTGGGGATTTTTTTTACTTATCATACTCACTGCATATTAAATTACAAATGTTTGGCAGGCCTTTAAAAAGGTGTGACCCCAAAAACCCACGAGAGAGCAGCGAGCTCCCCCACCTCCGTTGTTTCTGTATTACTCACGCACATGCATGCACCCACACAGCTGCTGCACATCAACACACACTGACTGAGTCAGACCTGCTCTCGTCAGTAAGACAGACCCACAAAAACCCTCTTTTAAAAGCTGTACCCTAATAATGAGCACAATCTGAGCCACAGCAGGAGAAACTTGGGTCAGAGTGATCACGTCCTGTGCATGTCTGACTGTGCCATTGTCCTCCTTAGGGAGCTAAATGCTTATCTTTACCGAGGGGAAAGGAGGCACTGATTATTGCCCTGTTATCGGAAGCCATGTTTTGGGGAGGAGGAGAAACCCATTACGGGCAGTGGCACAAACAGATGTTTTCATCATGGAATAAAAGGAAGGAAACTCCCAAACAAAGAAGACACAACATGACTTAAAGAAAGGCACCCTGGAGTGAAGTTAGTTAATCCTATTACGTGTTGACGTTACAGGCCTGATTCAGAGACTCGCACAGAAACACTACAACTAGGTCCCAGAGGCAACAGCTGCTCCTCCTCCTCTCTCCTCCGGTGGCAGAAGCCGTGCAGCACATAAAATACGATACAAACTTAACGCAGTATGTTTCTGGGTCCAGAAGCCACCAAACTCTGCACAGACTGCTACTCATAACTGTATGTCGTGTCGGTTTAGTGACATGGCTTCACACTTCACGCTTCATCTCATGGGACGAGCTTCAAAAACAGCTTCACAGCAGATGTTCCGCATCAAAACAGCAAGTTTTCACTGACGCGGGACACGGAGAAACGGGTTCTGAAAATGACTGTTATGATAAAACTATTTAAAGTTGAGCAGACACACAGTCTGTGTCACAGCTTTACTTCAGGTTTCTACTCCGCTTCAGTCCGCTCTAACCTGACTAGTCCACTGGTTTGTCTATGGAGGAAAACCTGTCAGCAAGTTGACACACGCCCGCAACAGTGGGCTCAGCCATTTAAACACCACAGATTAGCAGGGTGGATGAGTTTTTCCCAACCTACCTCCAACTGTGGCAAACAGGAGGAAGAAGAGGAGTGATGTCCGATAGGGCAGCTTCCCCATGGTTGTCTCAATGCAGCTCGGCGTCGCAACTAACTCCAAAACTCACTCTTCACGTATCTACCCTTCACTCTTAAAGTCTACACACACACACACGCGCGCACACACAGAGAGAGCGCGCGCGCTATGCAGACGGGACCCGTGTTACTTTTTCACGCGCGTCTGAAGTTTGCAGCACAAACCAACGTGACGTACGTCAAAAGTTGAAGCGCTCCACCCCTGTGTCTCCGGACGTCTCTCTCTCTCTCTCTCTCTCTGTCTCTCTCTCTCTGTCTCTCTGTCTCTCTCTCTCTGTCTCTGTCTCTCTCTCTCTCTGTCTCTGCCCCCAAGTGTGTGTCACCAAAAACACGCACAACCACACAATTCACTCCAACGAAAAACATACAGTCTGTGTAGATCCCAAAACTACTATTTTGCAACAGCGCTTGAGCCTACATTTCCCATGATGCAACTGCAATTTTATTTGTCAGTGGACATTTCTTCTGTTGCCGCTCACTACGCGTGTAACTGCGCGCTAGCTGTTTAAATAAAGCTGAATAAATGAACCTGTTAAATGTCTAAATGTCGCAGACACCAAGTCACCTACAACATAAGAAAGGACGTCCTTTTGTAATTAAATGTTTCCTACCTCAAACCGTGATGCTATAGCGGTTTTTCCGCAGATTTGCGCCATCGCAGCAATAAAATACCCACCTTTTCTTAATGTGCTGTTTGGTTTGGCTATTATTTATAACTTTAAAGCACAAACTGGTTTCTTGGAACGTATTCACAATAACAAACACTGTGAAATAACAATCACTGCAGAGAGAAACTGGAAGGAGAAATAGGAGGTCAGATTGTTGGTGCAGGACAAACTCTAGCTTCATGATATTTATGTTTTTGGATCAGTCAGTCAGTGGCTTGATGTGTAGTTTTCTTTAGGATACGCTGCTGTCTGTCGGTTTTCTTTTTTGTTTCTGGAGTGAGTGGGTGAAATGACAGGGAAACAGAGCCTTTGGCTGCCTTTCAGCATCTTTTCTCTGCCTCCGTTACTGTTTAAGTTTTCCTTTGGTGTCACGCGAGATGATTTTTCATTCTGCACCTAACAAAATATACTTTCGCTGTTTTGTCTCAGTCTCTCATGTCAAAAGAATCCTGACTATCAGATGTGACATAAACGAAGACGGCTACGTGTTTATTCTCTGGCAGTGTATGAAAAAGTAGAGGAGTCTGCAAGTGTTAAAATCTGAATTTAAAAAGATATTAAGTCACAATAAATGATTACTACATTGTTATGCTGATGTTGCTGATGCTGAATCACTGATGGTGAGTGGCAAATTTAGACTCGCCAGGTTCCAGGTGAAACCATTTGATAGACAAACTGTCAGTTTATTAGATATACATGTAAAGGTTTTCCCGTGTCTCTGTTTCTCACACAGTCCTCAACAACCATCTACGTTCGCATTATCGACGAGAACGATAACGCCCCAGAGTTTCCTGAGGAGGAGTACGTCACAGTGCTGCGCGAGGGACCAGAAACAGTGGGCGCCACCATCGCCACAGTAACAGCCATCGATCCAGATGAGGGTCTGAATGGCACCTTACGATATGCTATAGCTCAAGGAAACCTGATCCAGACTTTCTTTATTAACAACATCACGGTGAGACATCAAATAACGTCCTGCACTGCAGTGTTACAAAGAAAAACCAAAAACCAAGTTCAACCTCCTGTGTACGATGTGTTTATTCAGGGCCGAATTACTGCTGTGAAGGAGCTGGACTACGAGATCAGCAGTGGACACTATACACTGGTTGTCACAGCAACGGACCAATGTCCAAAACCTGCTCTTCGATTGACATCTAGCACAACCGTATGATGCCCTCTTTATTACAGTACAAACCTAGAACAGGGTCCCCCAATCCTACAAATGAGAATAAAGTTAAAACAAAAAAGTAAAAAAAAATCTAAATGAATGCCTTCAAAAACAATTTGTCCATTAACAGGACACATGAGATGTGATGAGTATTTAAGTTCATGGAAAACAGCTGAAAATCTCATTAGAAATAAAAGAGTGTGAAGTCTATTCATTCCAAACACACGCACACACACACACACAGTGCACACACAGACACCTCTCTCCTCATGAAGTGAATTAAAACTCAGAATCCTTCCTTTCCAGGTGCTTGTAAATGTCCTAGATGTGAACGACGTGACACCCACTTTCCCCCGAGCTTATGAAGGACCTTTCGAGGTTACTGAGGGCCAGCCAGGGCCACGGGTCGCAACTCTCAAAGCAAGTGATGAAGACTCGGGCCTAAACGGCAAAGTGGAGTACAGCATCACCGGTGGAGATCCTCAGAGTTAGTACCGGATTGGTTTTCTGTGGAGAAAGTTCTACACGAATAAATTCTGTACGTCTGAGTCTCTTTCCCTGTGTCTCTGTCAGACGAGTTCATGGTTTCTCCAGTGGAGGGTGAGCTTCGGGTGAGGAAAGATGTGGAGCTGGACAGAGAGACCACAGCCTTTTACAACATTACTGTTACAGCGCGAGACCTGGGCACCCCGTCTCGCAACAGCTCGGTGGGTCTTTCTTTTATGAACATGCACTCTCATCGTGTCCTCCTGGACGTTCAGGATCCTCTGATCTTCTCATGTTATTTTCCCACCCATTAAAGACTTAATTCTATTTTAAATAAAAAACAGGTCATCTAACTTGACCTATGTTTTTTTAAGGTGGTGGTGGGGGTCGTTGTCCTTGACATCAACGACAACGACCCAGCACTCCTGAACCTCCCGTACAACACCAGCGTTAGCGAAGGCGCCCCCATACACACCTCTGTGGCCAGAGTCCAAGCGCAGGATGCAGACAGTGGACGAAACGCTTTGCTCACTTACAACATCACTGCTGGAAACCAGGATGGAGCTTTCTACATCAGTGACACGGTGAGAGACGCAGATGGTGTGGTTTAAGCAGAGAGAGCGCTGCACAAAATGACTCACTGGGGTGGTAAAAGTAGAGCAGGTGGCGGAGAGAAAAAAAGAAAAGGTGCATAAAAGTACAAGGCTGGTGGTGCTAAGTGACGGGCAGCTCCCAGGTTTGACCCCACATTTAGGTGGTCGGTTTGACTTCAGCAGTTAATGTTGACGATGGCGTACACATTCGTAGGTTTGATATATATATATATATATATATAATATAACACTGAGGATACAAATAACGCCGCGTCTTTTGTGTTTAGAAAGGGGGGGGTGATACAACATATATATAGTAGTAGTACAAATCTGTACATGTAGTATACGTTTCACAGCTTCCTCTTTGTGTGTCTCAGACAGGTGTGGTGCAGGTGAACAGACCGCTCGACAGAGAGCGAGTGGCTGAGTACAGACTCACCATCACTGTCAAGGATAACCCTGAGAACCCCCGCATTGCTCGCAAGGTAATGTCCCTCTGCCGTGTATGTGCAACAGGCACTTTCACAGGTCATTACAGAGATCAGAAATCACTCGTTTGTCAGTCTGGGCTCCTTCAAGTTTGCTCTTGACTTAGAAGGAATAACCATCAATACACAGTTCAGGTTATGTGCACAGTGAGGGAAGTTATAGGGCACATTTGTTTATCAAGCAGTGTCTTTTCTCTTGGGTCAATAAGCCATCCTAGGCTTAAGTATTCCTAGTTTCTGGTTTCTTATCCTTTTCAAAAATATTTTCCCGTCTGTGGCAACTGTCAAATACTAACAGCAAAGGACAAAGGAATTAGACACGGACACATGAAACAACTAAACACTCATTCCACCATAATTGTACCAGATATCTGTGCCTAGGCAATCTGCAAAGGCCGCTCCCTTTACCTACACACTAATAGTAACATCTCGTGCGTACCATAAAGAGGATGTGATACTGGAAGAGGAATTGCCTGGAAATCGTATGTTGCTGCCAACAATCTCATACATGTAGTTTCCTTTAAATAAGACGACGAGAATCCACCCTGCAAACTTTGAGAGTATTTCATTTAAGATCGTCAGTGCAGCGAGTGTTTCCTGTGTGGTCAAGGTGAGAAACTGTTCTAAACCAAACTACTCTAGCCAACAGCTGCAAGCTAGACATCCACCTGCACTGTGAAAGCAGCTTGTCAACAACTGTGACACCTGGTTATTGTATAACTTCAGCATAGTGGAGGTTGTGGTTGTGTGCTTCTTATTTTTCATCTCCTCACTGCTGCTATCATCTTTACACAGTTCCACATAGTCCAGTGCTTTTCTATTTTTCTGACCCACTCCAGGATTCAGATCTGTTGGTAATCACCATTCTGGATGAGAATGACAACAGACCTGTGTTCACCCGAACCAGCTACCGGGCGGAAGTCACTGAGAACTCTGCCGCAGGTAGCAGCCAGGCTTGTGTGTCTGTCACTGTGTTTTCCCCTGAGTAGGGCTTATCTATTATTGCCAGAGCATCAAGTTGAAACACTGTCTGTGACACTTCCTGACTTTGTTTAGGTATGGCTCTTGTTTTTTTTTCACTTAGTCGATAGGTGAAATACCTTTAAGGTTCTACATTTATTTAAAGGTTTAAAATTGCTGTGTCCCAGCACGAATCAGAATATGAACCATTTGGCTAGACTCAAGTCAAATCTGCTGACTTGGTAGCGGATACGGCAGGAGTTGGCAGGTAAAAAATATCTAACCTGACCCTGATCATTTTAATTCACCTGTTCGTCACTCCATTTTTTTCCGGCCTTTCAGGCACAACAGTAACAGTGTTAAATGGGCCAGTTCTGGCAGAAGATAAAGACATCGGATCCAATGCTGTGGTGAAGTACCGCCTGCTGGGACCCAGAGTGGACCTCTTTACTGTGGATGCAAATACTGGTAACATAACGTATCCCCAGCAAGCTGACACGGAGCAGCATTCGACCGCTGCAGTGCAGCTGTTAATGTCTCTCTGTGTCACCGCCCAGGTGAGATACTTGTGCGCCAGGGGGCGAAGTTGGACCGCGAGGCGTTTCAGGATCCTCGAGTAGAGCTCTTTCTGGTTGGGGAGGACGTTGGAGGTTTGAACAGCAGTGTCCCTCTAACAGTTACCATCTTGGACCAGAATGACAACCCTCCCGTCTTCAACCCCTCCAGTTTCAGTGTTCGAATCCCCGAAAACAGCCCCACAGGTATGTGTACTGGCTTGTGTCCAATCATCTGTGTTTGAGTGGGCTGAGAGGAATATGTCATGTAATCCGCGAGGTTTCCTCCAGTGTGAGTCTGTGTCCATTACTCTGTCTCTTCCAGGCGTGGTGGTGACTCAGCTCTCTGCCTCAGATGCTGACTCCGGCTCTAACGGCTGGCTGACGTATCGCCTAGAGAGTGGTGCCCAGGACCGCTTTGTAGTCGACCCGCTCTCTGGCGCTGTCTTGGTGGGCAACGCCACCCTCAATAGAGAAGAGCGGGAGTCCTACCGCATGGTTGTCATGGCGACTGATCGCGGCACACCCCCGATGTCAGGCACAGCCACGCTGACCGTTATTCTGGATGATGTAAATGACTCGCGGCCCCGTTTCATACAGCCCGTAACCATGATAAACGTCAATGAGTCCACACCACCTGGTGTGGTGGTGGCCACGCTGACAGCCGAGGACCCAGATCTGCATCCTCGGCTGGAGTATTACATCATCTCTGTGGAGGCAAAGGACGATGGGAACAACGCAGTGGTTGGCCTGCAGCAATCCTTTGGCATTGATTTACACACGGGTGAGAAGTGGATCTGTGATCTAAAGAGCTCTGCCTGACAGATGACGTTAGACAGTGTGAAATAATTAGACGGGTTTCTCTGAATTTTCAGGCGCAGTGTTTGTGCGAAACCCGATCAACAGGGAGCTGGT